>JBBPBT010000347.1:204315-216872 GCA_037974875.1 Cicer bijugum | reverse complement strand
TGTTATCAATGTTGTAGATTTGGAGTTCAGTCGCTTAAATTTTATTAAATTTGTAACTTAAATTTTGAGAGTTTGTTCGTATATTTATATTTTTAATTTTAACGAATTTATACATGTATTGTAGATCGAACGACTTTTTTAATTTAAATAAATAATTAAATTAAAATAAAACTATTCCTGAAAAAACTTCTAAAAACTACTTCATTTGATTTATCCTTCTATTATTTTTTTCCTTTCCTTTGTTTATATTTTTAATTAATTTTTCATTGCAAATAAAGTAACATTCAGTGGCAGATTTATTTTTAAAAAATCTAATAAACAACAATAAATAAAGAAATCCAATAAATATTTTAGCGCAACGAAAAACAAAACAGATAAACGTGCATAGGAGTGTCGGCTTGAACGCCATTAAAGAATAAAATGAATAAACTAAATAGTTATTCCATTTTTTTTTTTTTTTATTGTTGATGTACTGATCTAAATTATCAAACATAGCAAAATAAATGACCAAGCTATAAAAAGGAATAAATCAGACACCCTATTCAGTTCGAAGCTTGTGTTAAACTCTATTGAAATTGGATTAGGAAATAGTAAAAAGAGTGATGATGATTATTCGTTAAGCTGAAACGATTTCAAATGACTTCTTTAGGGGAAGAAAAATATGAGTCTCTAGTAACAAAGTTGTCGAAAGTTTAAACATACTTGTGTTTGTCTTTGTGAACTCAATAAAGAAAAAAAGTTGTTGCAAAAAATTTACTTGTTACCAAAATGATAGTTTTAATTGTATGATATAGAATTGAAACAAAACTAATATTTTTAGATTATACGTCTTGTTTTAATAATAAAATAACTTTAAAAAAATAAAAAAATAATATTAATTATAACAACAAAAATATGAAGGCATTATCAATATATTAAAAATATATATTTAATTTAATGAAAAAGAAATACATATTTAATTTATGAGGATAAATTATATTACACACCAAGACATATGTCAACAATTATCCTTATTCAATAGTATCTTTTTGCATAAATATTTTTAAAAATAAGTAGTTAAAAATTACTATGAAATAGATTATATTTATAAATTGTGATTTTAATTTATAATTATTTTTATATCATCACAATTCATTAAAATTAATATTATACACAATTATATTGTTAATGATAATGTTGATACATTTTGTTCATATAAAAAAATATTTTCAAACCACTTCTATTGGCTCCAATAGTTTGTAATGGTCTACTTTGTTCGATATTATGACACATGTTATGGTTGGATAGAAACCAACTTGTATTTTCAAGGACGTATATGGATCCATCACCAAAGGTTATCTTACTTTGGTTCATCGCCTTCTTTTTGTTTGTTTGCACTCTCTTACATAGACATAGATCAATATTAGGTGATTGGTTTCTGTTTATATAGACGTCAATAAACATGAGATCAATATTAGGTGATTTCCGTATCCATCAAATATCTTTAGACTAAATAGATGGTCGTCACTTTAGTCTTTTAATTTGTGGCGACTTTATTCGAGATTCTAGAAATTATGTCTGCGACTTTAACGACAATATAGATTGTTCTACTTGGGATTATCGCTAGATTTTGTGGTCTAGTTCATGGGTTGGGATTGGTTAATAATATAGACATCAATTCATTATTAGTAGAAATGGAGTTTTTCACATTTGTGGGCATGATTAATACCATAAATTTTCATTACCTTCGTTTGCTCTCTATACTCCATGAAATGCTAGCTTTAATGGATAGAGAAAGTTAGAATTGTGAGATAAAACATATTTATCATAAATTTAATTATCGTGGAGACAAAACGAATAATCTTAATTCTAATTTAATTTGACTGAATTGATTAATCTCTTCTTTTATTTGATTATTATTAGATGACTAAGGTAGAAAATATTTTTTCCTCAATTAATTTGTCAATTTTCATCGCTAATTTTTGTATATAATTTTCTTGTAACAACTATAGTAAAAGGTCTTTATAGACCCCGACCCCAACACCTTTAAGACCAAAACATGTTGAGAAATTCTTGCCTTGGTACAAATGTGTTGGTGGTCACTTCCAAAATTGAATCTCAGAAAACTTCAAAGAGAGATAAAACCTTTATTTTATTTGTTTACTAAAGAGAGATAAAATCTAAAAGTATGAAATTTGGTTTCCGTTTTACACTTTTCATTTTCTTACATTTCATACTTTTAGTATTAGTTGGGCCTAACAGAGACGTGTTACATATATCCGCATGTAAGAAATTCTAGAAGAAAAAAGTATTCTTTATTTTTTTCTATGTAAAGAGAAAAAATATATTTGGCAAGGCAATAATTATTGGCCCACATAGAAGATTCTCTCTTGGAAGGACATTCCAATGATGACATTCTATGGAAGTGGCCAGCATTAGCAAGTAGCAACATGGAAATTGGTTTTCTCGGATTCATGTCACCAGCCTCTCGCGGAACACTCATCACAGGTATGCTGTTTTTCTACTTGATACTTGGTATTGCTGCTGGTTATGTTGCAGTTCGACTATGGAGGACAATCGGGAGCGGCGATCGAAAGGGTTGGGTTTCAGTTGCATGGAAAGCTGCTTTTCTTCTCCGGCACTACGCGAAAAATAGGATTTTACAGCGCTTTTTCAAAAAAAAAAAAAAACGTTGTGAAATCGAGTGCTGTAAAAGATACAACAGCGCTTTAAAAAAACGTTATAAAACATGTAGATATAATGTAAAATGCGCGCATATAATATGCATTATTATGCACATTGTACAACGCTTATTTGAAAAAGCGCTGTAAAATGTGCATATATAATTCATATATTGGGTACGCCTTTTACAACGCTTTTTCAAAAAAGCGTTGTAAAATGTGCACCTATAATGCATATATTGGGTACACATTTTACAGCGCTTTTTTGAAAAAGCGCTGTAAAATGCACACCCAATATATGAATTATGGGTATGCATTTTACAATGCTTTTGTGTGTACATTTTACAGAGCTTTTTTGAAAAAGCGCTATAAAATGTGCATTGAGATCTTTTACAGCGCTTGTTCAAATAAGCGCTGTAAAATGTCTCTTTATTTTATTTTTAAAAGAGTCTTTTACAGCGCTTAGTTCAACAAGTGATGTAAAAGACCTCTTTGTTTTATAATGTTATATAAATGTTTTTTTTAAAGCCTTTTAGAGTGCTTTTTCAAATAAGAGTTGTAAAATACCTCATTGTTTTATAATATTATATTAATGTTTTTTTAAACCCTTTTACATTGTTTTTTCAAATAAACGCTCTAAAAGGTCTCTTTATTTTAATTTTAAAAGGGTCTTTTACAGCGCTTATTTGTGCTTATTCAAATAAGCGCTGTAAAAAGTCTCATTGCTTTATTTTTATATTTAAGGCTCTTTTTCAGTTCAGTATTACTAATTTATATTCAGTTCAGTTCATGTAAATTATTAGTTTATATTAAATTACATGAATTTAGTATAAAACACTCAAATCAAGCTAAATATAAGCAGAAAATAAATTAATCAAAAAATCAAATACATTGCTGCTTATATAAAAATGTTCAAACAATTCAGATTACATGCATATTTACATTAACATAGTTCAGATTACATGCATATTTATATTAACACAGTTCAGATTACATGCATGGCTTATATAAAACAATTAAAAATGTACATTAAGATGTCCTTCTTCTTTTCCTGGTGGAATTCACATTTGTTTGTCAATTTACAATACGAAACAATGGATTAATCCAAATTCCCTCATCATGATCATCTCTAAGATATAAACCATCATCAGTTGAATCAATTTCATGTGGTTGTTGTGATGTTGCAAATAAAAGATCATTATCAACATCTTCATCATTATTGTTATCATCACTTATTTTATTGGTCGATAGGACAACAGACCATTTATCATCAGAAGGATCAGTGACATAAAACACTTGTTGAGCTTGCGACGCTAAAATAAAAGGCTCATCTTTGTATCCCACCTTATTAAAATCGACAAACAAGAATCATGACTCATCAATCTGAACGCCATTATTATTATCGATCCACTTGCAACCAAATATGGGAACACAAAACATTATGTAGTCTAACTCCCATATGCGCTCAATAACCCCAAAATATGATAGATTTGCATATATTGAGTTTTTGTCTTTTGCACTTGAGACATGCATCGCTTCAGCTACGAGAGTGACTCCGCTATTTTGCATAGTGGTCTGATCATCTTGTTCTTTGGTATAAAATGTGTAGTCGTTAATAACATAACCAGTGTAAGAAAAGACATGTAAGCTCGGACCATTTGCTAGCCACCTTAATCTCTATGAAATTGATCCGGGGTTTATATCAAACTTTGACTTTATGTGATTTTTTAACCATGTTATAAAACTTCGATTGTGCTCTCGAGTTATCCAATTTTGATTCCTATTCATGTTCAAACGAGATAATTGATTCATGTGTATTGTAACATACGATTGAACCTCATCATCATTGTGCATAACATACAATTGTGTCTACTCCTATTATCTCCTTGATATAGTCAGTAGTCTCCTTCCAATTATCCTTTCTCCTGATATTCTTCCCGAATGACGAGACATAAAAAGTCCTATGGATTCAACATTGGACAGATATTCAGTACAAAATTCAGCAGCCTCTTCAACAATGTACCGTTCAGCAATACAACATTCTGGTCGACTTCTACCTTTTACGTACCCTTTTAATATTATCACATATCGTTCTATTGAATACATCCATCTCATATAAGTTGACCCACAAAGTTGTGTCTCCTTAACTAGATGAACAGTAAGGTGAACCATTATATCAAAAAACGAGGGTGGAAAATATATTTCAAGCTCACACAAAGTAACAATAATTTCCCTCTGCAATGTCCGTAATTTCTGAGGGTCGATCACTTTACTACAAATTTCCCTAAAGAAGAAACATAATCTAGTTAATGTTAGTCGAACTTTTTCAGGTAAAATGGAACGTATACCTATTGGTAGCAAATGCTCCATTAGAATATGACAATCATGGGTCTTCAAACCTTTTAACGCGAGGTCTTTCATACAAACCAAATTTTTAATGTTTGAAGAGTATCCTTTTGGAGCTTTAACTTCGTGTAGAAAATTACGTAAAACAATTTTTTCCTTTCTAGATAAGAGTATGAGCGACTGGAGGTAGATATATGTGATTTCCTTTCTTTACGTGACCCAATTCATTTATTATTCTCATATCGACTAAGTCCAGTCTTGCGTTGATGCCATCTTTAAACTTTCCTAGAACATTGAGTAACGTACCAATAACACTATATGCATCACATCGAGGAAATGTCTTATATACAATGACTTCCAATATGGAAATTCAAAGAAAATTGACTTTTTCTTCCACCAAGTTTTGACCAACTCTCCCGCAAAAAGTTTGCCAAATTTATTGGTCAAACCTTGTACTTTTTCAAGTATTTGATATCTAGTCGGTGCTAAAGGAGTTTTACCTTCCTCTGATTTTCCATTGAATGCATTTCTCCACCCATGATACTGATGACTATAAGGTAAAAATCTACGATGTCCAAGAAACACATTATTCTTACAATGTTTCAACCGCATCTAATTTGTACTCTCTTCACATATAGGACATGCACATTGACCTTTAATGCTATATCCTGATAAATTACCATATGTTGGAAAATCATTAATTGTGTCGAACAACATAACCCTCAAATTGAAACATTCTTTCTTATACACATCGTAAACTTCAACACCTGTCTCCCACATAAGTTTTAAATTTTCAATTAAAGGAGTCAAGTATACGTCGATATCATTCCCCGGTTGTTTGGGTCCTGAAATTAACAGAGACAA
The DNA here is from genome assembly GCA_037974875.1 of Cicer bijugum. Taxonomy (NCBI): domain Eukaryota; kingdom Viridiplantae; phylum Streptophyta; class Magnoliopsida; order Fabales; family Fabaceae; genus Cicer; species Cicer bijugum. The sequence goes on along the minus strand of JBBPBT010000347.1, from coordinate 211,002 downwards.
CAACATAAACTTACGCTTCATACATAATCATGGAGGTAGGTTATATATTACCAAAATCACAGGCCACGTATTGTGTGAGATACTTTGAAGACCATTGTTGGGAATCTGCAGGGTGTCGAAACATTTCATCTCTAATTCTTTCATCTGCATGACATGTCAAGTGTTTTGAATCTTCTTCATTGCGATACATGCGCCTAAATCTTGGTATTATATGAAAATATCACACGACTTTTGTTGGAATAGATTCTTTCTTCTTATATCGAGAGACATTGCATTTCGGATACGTCTTAAGTAATTCATATTCGTTTCGAAATAAAATGCAATCGTTATGACACACATGCATTCTTTCGTAACTCATGCCAATAGAACACAAAATTCGTTTAGCCTCGTAGGTTCGACTGGGAAGTTCATTATCATATGGAAAAATATATTTTATGAATGTTAATAATTCTGTAAAGCTTTTATCAGACCATCCATTACTCGCTTTTAAGTTGTATAACTTTAATATCGCTGACAGTCTTGTGAATTTAGTACAACCATTATATAATGGTTTCTCTTCGTCACTCAACAAACTTTCAAACATTTTAGGACAATCTCGAAGATCTTTTTCAACTGCTTTTGCGATCTCAATAATTCGGTCTGGCTCATATGTATTTGTATCGAAGTCAATTAAAGCATATATCGAACTATTTTCAAAATTAATGTTTCCTTTTTTTTTTCTCACCATGTCTTATCTAACATGTGTAGCTTTGATCAATTCCATTACATACTAGATGTCCTTCTAATTCATCTTCTCTAATGCGTTTTCCAAAACAACATTTTAAACAAGGACAAACGACTCTATTTGGATCTTTTGCATTCTTTACTACAAACTCAACAAACTCCTTCACTCTAATTTCATACTCTTTTGATAATCGATTGGCTGACATCCATTTCTTATCCATATTAAACGACCTATATAAATGCAGTTACAAAAATAATAAGCTTTCAAAACATATCAACAAGTTTAAAAAAGAAACCAATATCAACAAATCTAATAACAATTTCAAAACAGAACAGATCAACAAATTTCAAAAAAAAAAAATAATATATAACAATTTATTAGTTTTCAATTATTAAAACACTAAAGATTTTTTGACAAAAACAAATTAAACAATACCTGAGACAACGTAGATGGTCGCACAGTACGTAGAGGATATGAGGGTTCCCAGAGTAGAGGTGATGAGGGTTCGTAAATTTATTTTAAATTTGATTTTATTTAATTAAAAGTAAATGATATTTATTTAAAAGCACATGTCTTTTACCGTGCTTGTGCAAAAAGCGTTATAATAGGTAGTTAAATTGATTGAAAGCTAATGTTTTTTACAGCACTTGTGAAAAAAGCGCTGTAATAGGTAGTTAAATTATTTGAAAGTGCATGTCTTTTACAGCGCTTGTGAAAAAAGCATTATAATAGGTAATTAAATTATTTAAAAGCGCATGTCTTTTACGGTGCTTGTGAAAAAAGCGCTGTAAAATAATACGTGAAGGCGCTTCATTTTACCGCGCTTGTGAGAAAAGTATTGTAAAAGCCTTATAACATTATGCGCAAACGCTATATGATCCTACAACAACGTTTTTTTCACAACGCTTGTCAAAAAAGCGTTGCGATAGGCTCCATTATTTTTAAAATATATTTACAACAGCGATTGTATTTAGTAAGCGTTGTAAAAAGAGTGCTATTAAATGACAGTTTTGGTGTAGTGCGGTATCGCCTTTTTGATCATCACATTCTTGAACTTCCTATTATGGGGAAGCCACAGTACAGGAGCCATTCCATTTTCACTCTTTGTTATACTACTTTTGCTTTGGTTCTGCATTTCTGTCCCACTCACACTCGTTGGTGGCTACTTCGGAGCAAAAGCACCTCACCTCGAGTATCCTGTTAGAACCAACGAAATTCCTCGAGAAATTCCACAACAGCGGTACCCATCGTGGCTTTTAGTTCTAGGTGCCAACACTCTTCCCTTTGGTACCCTTTTCATTGAGCTCTTCTTTATTATGTCCAACATTTGGATGGGTCGTGTTTATTACGTTTTCGGGTTTCTATTCATCGTTTTGATTCTTCTTGTAGTGGTATGTGCCAAGGTATCACTAGTTCTCACATACATGCACCTATCACTAGTAGAAATTTACCTTTTTAAGTCGGTTAAAATGTACATTTCAAGTCAGTTTCGTGTCCGAGTTAACAGCAAACGACTTAATAAATACGTTATTTTTTAAGTCGGTTAAGTTGAACCGACTTAACAGAGCTTCGTCCTTTTAACTCGGTTCAACTTAACCGACTTAAACATTCGTGTTTATTAAGTCGTTTTCTATTAACTCAGATACGAAACTGACTTAAAATGTACATTTTAACCGACTTAGCAGAGCTTCGTCCTTTTAAGTTCAACAAGTCATCTTTTTAAGTCGATTCTTTTGTTCAACAGACTTAATAGATAGAGTTAAAATATATATTTTTTTATAATAATTTTATCATTTTTTTATCCTCCTACTCCATACATACATAAATACAATATTTCGTATTAAATTTCAACTTAAAATTTTGTACTTTTAACCACAATTTTATATAGCTATATAATAACCAAAATATACCGTAATAGAAGTTCATACAAAATATAGAGTACAAAGAATATCTATCATTTCTGATTACTCTTGGCATGACGAAAAATCATTTAGATGTCAATTATAAAATTACAAAATCACATTTAGCAATATTCAATAGATATATATTCAAGCACCGTCATTTTCTTCAATTAATTCCAAAATAAAATTCACACAACGTTCTTGAACTTCTTTAATTTGATTCAGATGAAATGATCTCGAGTCGTCAAATATCTGGAAAAAAAAAAAACTCAATCAATAACAACATATAATTTTTTATCATACGAACATACAAAAACATAATCAATAACAACTTTTAAGAAATTTACGTACTTGCACCCATGAATCAACAATACAAGTTGTTATAATGTTCAACATATGTAATATGACATAATAGCCACACTAATAATTTGAAGCTTGTCTTTGACTCTAGTCTTTGACTCTAAAATTGAAATAAATAAAAAATGTTAAATGCATAAAAGTTTTATAATATTATAAATAAAGTTTTTATTTTTAAACAACTTACTATAGAAAAACTCCATGTTATCTTCGATTTAACTCTTAAACCTAGCAACTTATAATAACCTTCGAAAGCTCTACAAAATAAAAATAATTATTGAAATTGTGTTAAAAATATATTACAATACTTATGAACAATATAAATAAATTAAATACTTACAAATCACCAATCTGACATATTTTTTTATCTGACTTCCTTCCCAATGAACATATAAAGACTATATTGCGTTCCTTAGGATTGATAATAAACAATTGCCAATGACGACTACAATACACAATTAAATATATGTTATATTCAATTTTCTCTATTATAAACAATTACTATAATAGAAAATACTTACTTTATGAGATAAGATGCTAGGTAACAAGTTCTTTTTTCCTCGTCCAACTTCTTTTAAATGTGGACTTCAGCATTAGTTGAATCATTTTCACTTTGGATGAAACATGGATCAATGAATCCATACACTTCACTCTTTTCTAAGTCAATACAATGACGATGTAGATACCTAGGATATGAAACTTAATTTTCATTATAAATGAAATTCATAATTTGGCAAAATTTACAAATAAAACATACTTACGTTAGCCAAACTTATAAAATGGTGATGCATATCTCTTCTTTACCCATACACAACTCTATAACATCTATTCTAAAACAAAAGAACGTTGCAATCCCTCCATTCTAAAACAAACTCACCCTAAAAATATTCATGTCTAATGTCTTTAATACATAAAATAAAATACTACGTTTATAAGTTTACACCTTACTATCTATATGTTTTCTATATAAAATACTACTGTTTTGCTCCCTATTATGTCCATACACAAATTCTAAAAAATGAAATTTCTAAAAAATAAAATATGTAATTTAATTTGAGAATCAAATCTGTCTTGAATTGATGAACGATAAAACGAGTTGAATCCAAGTTGTACGTGTTTCACGATACAAAGGTTAGGAATAGCAGGAAGAGGTTTAGAGCGCAAATGTTATGGGAGCGGGAATATAAAACGCTAAATACATGACATCTTTTTTTTTAACCTGCCTTAAATTAGTTATCAATATATTTTAAATATTTACAAAATTGTCACCGCCTCATTTTATTAAATTGCATAAATATTTACAAAATTGTCACCGCCCTCATTTTATTAAATCTCCTTAAGTCCGTTATCAATATAACCGTTAGACAAGTGTTAAATATTTACAAAATTGTCAGCGCCTCATTTTATTAAATGACATAAATATTTACAAAATTGCCACCACCTCATTCTAAACGATATTTTAACCTTAAGTCGGTTATCTATATAACCGCATTAAACAAATTTTAAATATTTATAAAATTGTTACCGTCTTATTTTATTAAATGACATTAAGTCAGTTATGAATATAACGGCGTGTGGAGTATGATGGGATATATTAATTTTTTAATTTTTATTTTCTGAATCCGTTTATATGGACAACTGACTTAAATCTGCTGAATTAAAAACTCAATTTTCTATTAGTGTATGTGTGGAAGATTGGAGATGTGGTGGAAATCATTCTTTGCTTCTGGTTCTGTTGCATTGTACATCTTTTTGTATTCCATAAACTATCTTGTATTTGATCTCAAGAATCTGAGTGGACCTGTTTCTGCAACACTTGGGATATTCACTCTTCATGGTTCTTGCAATCATGTTGGTTACAGGCACAGTTGGGTTCCTCTCTTCATTCTGGTTTGTGTATTACTTGTTTTCTTCAGTCAAGTTGGATTAAGGACTTAAGCTCTAAACAATATTGTTTCACCAAATGACCCTTGGAAATGTTCAATCTATACTATGTGTTACTTTATTTCAGTTTATTTTATTAGGGGCATAGAAAATTTTATAGGAAAATAATTGTATCCAGTTTTGCTTACTGTATTTCATACTAGATATAATATCACTGCATTGCATTATAAGTTGGCATTCTGAAGTTTATAATGTAATTTGGCTGTTGAATTTGGTCAATGCAATTCAGGTCTTAATGCCATGCACAAGTTATAGTTTCGTTTTATTCATACAATTAGTTCTCCTGTGAAATAAAAAAGTTGTAAGGAATTCAGATACTTTAAGCAAGCAATTAAGGTTTCGATTCCTACCTCTTGTGTAGGGAGAAAAAATTGGTTGAAAAGGAAGAACCGCTTCGTGTGTTCAATAGATTCTTAACTGAGATTAGTCACATTGTTAAACCCTCTTGGGAAATTCTACGTGGAAGGGGGAAAAGAAAAAGGAAGAAAATGAAAACAGATAGGTTTGATTAATATGTTGAGTTTTTTTTGAATTATTTGAAGAAATAAAGAAATAAATTATAATTTAGCCATGTGGAATCAGTTTGATAGAAAGATTGATAACTAAAGGGAAAAACTCAACTTTGTTATTTTCAAAACTAAAAATATCCTTCCATTGATCATAACACCACAAGCACAAGGTGTGTCAGTAGTAAAAAAATACAATCGCTAATAAGATTAGAAGCTAATAGAATAAAATAGTTATCAAAATAAACTTCCAATGCCTTATTGAACATTGCATACGTGTGGATTTCAATTCAAGTCCACCAAGACCCAACCCCAAGAAATATTTATATTGTTTTGACAAGCTATGATGAATATCCATCCCTTACCATATAGTCGGAATCGGAGGATGAGGTGGTAGCAGCGGTGATGTGCCGTGAAAGAAATGGAGGAGAGAAGAATTTAAGGTGTCTGAATATTTATTGTTTTTTTTTTTTAAATTAACATAATCGGAGGATGAGGTGGTGGCTATGTTGTATTCGATTTAAAATTTAAATTTTTTTACATATAAAATAAAGTATAATATAAAAAATATAGTATTTGAATTATTATTATATTAACTTTTAAATTCTTTGTTTAATGTTTGACGTTAAAAAATAGTTCAATTTAAAATTAAGCTAATATCAAAGAAAATATTAATTTTAAATTTAAATAAAGAAATGTCAAATAACTGCAATTCAAACAACCATTAATTTTAAAAGACAAATGTATTTTTCCCCTAATAGACCCAAATATCCTTTGTCGCTGGGGGCGCGTCTTGAAAATCAACTACCTTAATGAAAGTGGACTGACAAAAATAAGAGTATACTATAAGACAAACATATTAATTAAAAATATATTATTATCTAAATTACTATGAATATTGTTAAAAAAAATCTAAACTACCATGAATGAATATTTTTTTAGTCTAACCATCATGCACTTTTAATATTAAAAATTTTACACCATCAAATTCAAAATATAACAATCGTTCATTAATATAATTTTAAAATTAGTCATAATAAAATCAAATATATTTAATATCGAATTATTGAAATTGATTGAAAATATAAAAGTCTTTTATATTTACAGTTATATGAATTAAATCTAATTTTTTACTCATCGTTGAACATGTTATTTTATAAAATAAAATAAAAGAAGAAAAACTAATACAATTAATAAAGGGTTTAGTTTGAAGACACTAAGTATAAAAAAAATTTATTGTCAATAAAATGAGATT
>JBBPBT010000347.1:159562-179363 GCA_037974875.1 Cicer bijugum | reverse complement strand
AAATATGTTATAAAATATATATAAAATTGAAATAAAAATATATGAACAGCAATCTCAATAGTATTCTCAATGAATTATTGATCATTTATTCACTTAAAGTTTAGAAAAAATATCATTAAATTTTAATAGTAAATTTTTATCGTCAATTGTTACATAAAATAATTTCAATTGTAATTTTTTTATAATCTTTACATAAGTTTATTGAAATTACGAGCAATAATATTAACTGACAATATTTTAAATGTATAAAATAACGAAGTAGAACAATTATATAATTTATACATAAATGTGTAAAAATTTTAGTCATTATTTTATCGGTGTTTATAATTGATATTTTATCGTTGATGTTATAATTGATATTATTGACTTTCTATTATGGGGGTAAATTATATAAATACATATGCTCGGAAGAATTGTTGATCTAATCAAGAATGATTTTTCTAAAATAATATATATCCTTCTAATGGAAAATTTAAATGAATTGATGTATTTATTAAACAATGAAACACAAATCAATTTACAAGTTAAACACTTCAAGGATTTTAGAAATATTTCTTTAAGCGTGTTTTTACTCTTATCACCGAGACTTAGAAGTGTCAATTGGTGGCTCTACAACATCCACATGGACACAATCAAAACAGTGAAGCTAGCCATAAGGGCAAGGATGCTCATATACCTTTGTTCAAATTTATGCACAAATTTAATTAAAATTAGAGAATATTGAATAATTCTTATATGGATTAAAATTGTAAGAAAGATAATTTAAAATTAAACATATATGAATTTTTTTTATTATAATTCGTATAAATTATAAATATTTTAAATTTATATACGTATAGTTTATTTATTTCTATATTATAATTCAAATATTTATTTTAAAGAATATCAATATACACAAGTCATGTCATGAGGAGTTTGAAAAATATGAATTATAATAATTTTCATATAATGTCATTATCTAATTGTTATTAAATGATAGTCATATCGATTTTTTAATTTTCGCAATATTTTCTATTTAAATTTATCTATTTTCCAACGTCTACGTGATTGTTAGTCACTTCTAAATTATTATATAAAGTTTGAAAACTTGAATTTATCACCAATCATGATTTGGTTTGGAAAACATTTAACAAGTGATAACGACGTGTAAATGTACGGAGGAATAAAATTAAGTGATTTAACTTTTGAATTTAATCCAATAAATTCTTTAATTATGTAAACAATTAATAATTTTTTTTAATTTAAATAAATTTATAAGTATTACTTACAAACTAATAATTACTATACATGCAAATTCATTAATGTTATTATTTTTTATTGAACGATGAGTAATTTATTTACAATTCTTCAAAGTTAAATTAGGAAAACCTTAATTTATTTAAACAATTATTTTTTTTAATGTTTTTCTCAATAAGCCATTATTTATTTTGAGCTAATCTATAATCATACTTAGTTCATTAAATTAAGTATTTGGTTAATTTAATTAAATTTTATCGACTGAATTCATAAAAAAAACTTTTATCGACATCCACCGCATGTCAATACTTTCCCAACGGCCCACCACATGTATGATTGTGGAAATATTAATTAATTTCCTTCTTCTGACTCCTCTATAGAAAAAGTTACTTCACCGTCTCTATTGACTCGTTGTTTCAACTTACATGTTAAAGTTAACCCTATCCATGAGTCATGCCACAGGTTCGTCCTTCATTTTCATCGCCCCTTAATTTTTTGCGAAACATGTTAGGAAGGTTGTGGAACTGTTGAGCTCACATAAATAATACTAACAACATATTTTTTTTAATATAATATTTAATTAATTAAAATTTATATAGATCTTATTAAATTAACGCGTGTTGCTAAAAATAGTTTGATGCGGATGAGAATGACAACGAAAAATAAACCAACTCTCGTTGAGTTTATTAACATCCGAGCAAAGAAAGAAAATATCGATATCCACAAAAGATGTCCATCCCTTCAACTGTGTTTAAGCACGTGTCGTGTGTATACAGTTTATTTATAATTTTTTAATATTAATATTAACTATATATTTTTTATTAAAAAATAATAAATTTTATTATAATTAATTTAAATATTTTGAGTTTAAATTTATGTTTAATTTAACAATATTTGATTTAAAATTTATAGACAATCACAATCATTTATACAAATTGTCAAAAAAATTATTAAGAAAGTAAATAATTATTTTGATTCTTATATATGTAATTTATTGTTATTTTAATATTTAAATTTATTAAAATTATAAATACATCTGTTAATGTTTCTTTTAGTAATTTTTTTTAAGAAAAAATACATTTAAAAATTAAATTAAGAAATTTAAAATACATTTCAAAAACTTCATTAATTTTATCCAACATATAAATAACTTACTTGTCCATCCGTTTTTATTTATTTATAACACGTTATGATACTTTTACGTATGTTAAAAAAATTAATAATATAATTAAACTATTTTTTGTTACATGTATTTTAATCTTTGATATTTTAAAATAATATTAATAAAAAAATATATATCTTCAACTTTAATAAAGAATACATTAGGAAAAAATAATAAATACATTTAAACTTAATTGGTAAGAAAATTATATTAAAGGATAAATAAATGTGTAAGAGAAATCTTAAGATTAGAGATAATAAAGACAGAGTAATAATAAAGACAAAATATACGTAAAGGCTTTCACAGGTGGCAAGTTCCAAGTGGTAGTGAAATGGTACAAGTGCTAGTGGTATCTAACGTGGTGGGGGTGGCATCGCGTTATTACGACAATTAAACAACCCCTTGACGGTCAGCTCAACCTCAACCAGTCGGACCTCACTATCCTCAACACAAAGTGGGACCACATGGACAATTTAGGCTAATATTAATGACATTCATAATGAAAATAAAATAAAATAAAAAAGACAAGCCTTATTATTAAGATCATTATTATTATTATTAAGATGAACGTGGTGTAGGCATTATCAGTATCTATCATTTCACGTTTTGCATTTCGCATTTTGTAAGAGCAAGCAGCAGTAGGAAAAAGAATAATTATAACTGATTAAGACTAATAAGGGTAGGATGGACGCACTAGCTTCGGAATTGTACAATTCCGGGAGCAGAGGTTCGGAGCGAAATAGCAACGAAGATAAAGAAAGAGGGATATTTGAGTATTTTGGTTGGGTTTATCACTTGGGGGCGAATTCAATTGGTCATGAGTATTGTCATCTTCGATTCCTTTTCATTAGGGGTAAATATGTTACCATGTACCATCGCGATCCTCATCAAAACCCCGCCATTGTATGCTTCTTCTCTCTCTGTTTTTACTATATTGATTATATACGGTTACATTAATTAACACCGAGATAAGATCACGAGTGAACGCTAATTACTGCACCGTTTAATGTTTCAAGGTGTGCTATTAACTACTAGTACTTCCTAATCCTAATTACACTGTTTTATGATGAAAATGCCTCTCGGTTTCGGTTACTTAAAAACTTCTTGTATTATGATTCAGAGACATTTAATTGAACAGACATGCTTGTTAGTTTCAATAATGTAAATCTTTTAAATTTGTACATTTATTTAATTGGGTTATAAATTTTGTAGTAATTCCATTTCACTTGTTAGTTTTCTGTTTTTTTTTCTTCCAAATATCTTTGTTTTCTTACATAACAGTGAAATGCTTATTGTTAAATTTTTCCTGTGTGCAGAAACCGATTAGGCAGGGAGTTGTAGGGCCCACACTAATGGTGGAGGAGCTAGGTCGCCGAAAGGTCAACAATGGGGTAAGATTCTTGCAAACAAATCTCTCTAGTTTACTATGTATATTAAACTGGTTTTTATGTTGGTTTGGATGGAAATGGAATATTCTGTTTGAGGTTAAATTCATAACAATCTATCTTCATTTGAGTGTACTTGTTTCATTTACTTCTACTTTTAATGGAAGCTAAGCAATTTTTTGTCTTCTTCCTCAGGATCTTTATGTTTTGCGGTTTTATAATCGATTAGACGAGGCCAGGAAGGGAGAAGTAAGTTATAGTTTTGAATTCCTTATTCCCATTGTAATTTTTACAGTGATTGAAAGCTCATTGCCATGCAGCATGCTTTTTAACAGATAAGATAGTTTAGGAAGAAATCAAGATTGATCATCTTGTCACTTGTTACAGTCTACTAAACATAAAACAGAAGCATAAGGTTCTATTGTAAAAATTGCTGCTAAGTTATGATAATCATTTTAAGAAAGTACGACTTTGGATTCTTACAACTTTTATTTTAAAATAAACACCACACCCTTTGAAATCTCTATTATAAATGCTAGTGTAGTAGTTTGCAAACATCCCAGCATGCACTAAATGTAAAAATCTATGATGAGTTTCTCAGCTTGTAGACCAAGTTCCAAGTAGACGAACTTTAGGAACTCATTGGAAACACCTTGTGGCCCTGTGGCAAGGCCACCAAGTCAATGCTTATGTGAGGATTTCTTACCTCATGGTCTTGCTAAAAAATATGTGCCAAATTCCCCAACATAATATCAAATTCATGGACAGTTCCAAAACAAGAAATCTTGATAAATTTAGTTCTTATGAAGAAACAATAGCCGCTCAAGAGTTCTTCCTTATGCCAATTTAAGTCAAACATAAATATTTCCTTAATAACCACTTCAAGTTATTTTTCCTTCACAGTAAAAACTTATAATCAGGGTTCCTTATTTTGAACTAACCTATGATATTATAGGGATTAAAATTTATAACATACATTGTCACCAAAATAAAATAAAATTATAACATACATTGTCCCTCAAATTTATTACCACACTGGTTGTGGGAGTCCCATCACGATGATTAACTAGGTTCCTAGATTTAAAATTTATAATTTAAACTTGCTATTGAATTTTACCGTTTAAGGGTTTGATACAGTTTCTTGATTCCACTATCGTACTAGCATGCAAATGTATCTGGATCTTTGTGTCTGTATTGGAAGTAATATTTTAGAATTTAATGAGCCCCCAATGCCATGGGTGTTACAGTTCTTTCCTTCTTTTTCAGCATAGAATTAATTTTTTTTTTCATGTACATTTTCATCAAGATTGCTTGTGCTACAGCTGGGGAGGCCCGGGGATGGATAGAAGCATTTGATCATGCCAAGCAACAGGTACGATAAAATAACTAGGGACGGTATGCTTGACCTGCATTTGTTATTGGTGTAATTACTACACCTGTAGCCTGATTGAGATTGGAAGTCTATTTGGGGGTTTGAATTAGAGTTCCTATTACAAAATTTTCTATAGCCTTTCAATTTTTGTAACAAGTTAAATGTCATGAAACTATAACGTATACCATAATATACATATGATTCTAATTTACTGGGTTTATGCTCGTTGCAGGCTGAGTATGAGTTGTCAAGAGGTGGTAGTTCCATAGCCAAACTAAACATGGAGACCGAGTATGCTCTGTTTCCCCCAATCTTAAATGCACTCATGCTAATATCTGATACAATTGCATTAGTTAAATGATCTTATTAACAATGATTTTTATATCATATATGTAACCAAGGAATTTCAATGCTTTTGGTCCCTTCTATTGTCTGTCCTTTTGTTAAATCCAAGAACAATGATAATTTGTAATACTTTCAAGGAATATTGCTTACTATTATATATTTTTGTTCAGGTTAATATATTTACGACCTGTGAGTTATGCTTAACAAAAGACCTGAACAGTCGTTTGTTGGGTTCGTTATTGGACGTTCTGCCTTTTAGGTTGTCCTTTTATTAAATGATTTATTGTAAATTGACACATCACTGCTCTTTATGTTTTGAAAGGATCAATCTTGAAGGACACCGGCCTAGAGTGAGGCGGTATGCCCATGGATTAAGAAAGCTAATAAGAATTGGCCAAGGTAAATATTTGGTTTGATCAGTGTTGTTCGTCATGGATTGCGTTAACATGCTGAATTGTTTTTATAATTTGTATATTGGATAACATATTCCTCAATGCATCTTAGCCAATGTGGTTCTGAAATTACGGAGTGATAGTTGTGAAAGTGTGGTTCTGATTCAATGTTATTTATAGTTATGCGAGGAATCCTATGTTTCCTTTCTGATTGCTATATTCTGGGATTGCTCCATTAATTGTTATTTTTACCCCTTTACACATTTTTCTTAACTTACTCTTGCTCTATCATTCTGAAAGGCCCAGAGACACTGTTACGGCAATCATCAAAGTTGGCTGGTAGGCCAGACGGTTTTGAAGGAGATAGTGGAGATGCAGTTGAAGCACATCAATGGAAATGCATTCTTACTGTGGCTGGTATTTTTCTTGGCATAAGCATACACTATTTCGCAGCCCATTACTAGGCAGTGGTTTCTTGCTCTAATACTCCTTTAATTTAAAGGCATCCAGAAACTGTTATAAAGGCTCTTCTTATGTTAGTATAAGTTGAGGATGTAAGTATAATTAAAAGGCCATTAATTTATCATGATTACTTCAACCTCTAGGTTTGAGTAGAGGATGATGTGAAGGCCAGGTACTCTGAAGTCTGAACTAACAATAGGACTCTGGGGGTAGTCAATCAATTCAAGGGTAAAATTTTGGAGGGTTTTTTCCCACCTCTTTTGTTCTCATGTTATTTTCCTTGTAGAAAATTTTCATTTATATGTAAAGAGAAAAAAGAAAAGCAAAAGAAACCCTACAGCAACAACAACCAAACATTATCCCACTAAGTATGGTTGGCTACATGGGTCAAGCGACGCCGTAATGTTTTGTCATAAATCATATCTATATTCAACTCATTAATCTCTAAGCCAAAGAATTCAACAAAGGAAGAAAATGATTACTTTTTTTGGGACATGGAAGCTTGAGTAGTTGTATATGCTTTGCCTGTTTGTAGCATGATTTACTTGTTAGACTCTTTTAACACATACAATGATGCTTTTGCTTATGATTTTTCCTACTTGTCATTCTTCTTCTAATTAGTTTTGATAGAAAAATAATAATTGTTGGATATATCCTTATCCTTCTACATACTTTTTGTTTGTGGTTTCAGGAATTAGAATATTTGAGGATGTTTCTGATCACAAGGTATGTATAAAATTCACTTATTTGGGTGGAGGCACCTGGGTGATACATATTATCAAACATATCTTGAAAACCAGTTAGCTTTCCACTCATGTCTGTCATCCTAACAGGAGTTCTAAGATTATAATATTTGTCTGGTTGCGGATTCTTTTTATTACCCACCACTTGTAAAATCAATCTGTCAATATTTCGTTTGGGAAACCAGAAAAGCATAAGTTGCTTAACAAATACTTACTCTGGTGGATTGGTGTACATATCTACAATAACTATCATTCATAGTTATAACGTAGATGGCTAATTACCGGGAAGTCAGGACTCAGGATCAATAATCATTTATAGTAAAATCAAACACTGATAAAACACATGGTATAAGTTTGATATTGCCAAAGGACTTTAAAGGAATGTGCTTCTGGTTCAGGGGTGAAGCCACACCAGCTGTTCTCCCTCAAATATTCATGTCTAATGTGGTTGGTTGGTTTTTATAAACTCCAGCATTCCTTATTAGTATTACCAGTGAAGTTTTTTCTGATTAAACTGGAAGTTTTTATATTTGGCTAATCTGGAATTCCCTCAATATTTTTTTGGGCTTCCCGAATGGTTAACTCTAAAAATGTTTTCATTTCTTCCTATTATGAACTTTTGGAGTTGTGTTTGTTAGTGAGAGTTTTTCAAATAGCGGTATTTGCTCATGGTTATACTGCACAACTATTTTATGATATTTTCACACGGCCAGTTTTTTCTTTCTTTCTTTCTTTCTTTGTTCTTCTATTGGCAAAAGTACACCTTTGTGTATATTGTTGCCCTGTAAGTGGAGAACGAAGTGGCTTTTATTTTTCCCTGATTTTAATAGGAAAATATTGTATAAAGCTTTGATATGTTTCTGTTGCATTTAAAATAGTAGAGGTAAGTTCTTTGATTCATTATGATATAACGGATTTCTCCTATTACTTTTTTTTTGTTATTTGTAGAATGGCAAAGGTGTCCTTGCAAAGTCTGTCGGTGTTATTGATGCAACTGCAGATACTGTTTTTGAAGTGATTATCAACACTGAACGGCAGAAAAGATATGAGTATGCATCTTCTAAAAATTTCTTGAGAATCTTTGGTAACTTGTTGGGAAAACTAGGGTCTACATGGTTTGGACAAAATGTTTACTGTTTCCATTTTCTTATTTTCATTAATAATTACCAAAAATGTCATTTGTTTTCAACATTTCTATACAATATCCGAAAACAGGAAAAAACTGAAAATGAGATTTGTTTTTATAATTATCAATGAATACATGCGATAGAAGCCGAAAATATTTTGCTAAACTAGATGGGCTTTTAATCTCTTGAAAACTTGTATTGCAGGTGGGATATGCTAGTTTGTGACTTAGAGCTGGTAGACTCTTATGATGGACACTTTGATGTTGTTTATGGGACATATGATCCTAAGTACCTATCCCGGTAATCAATTGATGTCAACCTTTTCAAATTAAAAAAAATCATAACATAATTGCAACTGAGTTCTGTTACAGGATGTTCTGTTCTCTAAAATTAAAATTTCTATCATTTCTCATTTGTGTATACAAAGTATTGATTTTTCATCGATGAAAATTTGTATTCACTAGCTAAGGCTAATTTGATTTTTCCTGTTGACTTTGACTTATGTTCTGTAAAATTCTTCATATTAGTCTTGCACTAACTTATTGGTTGTGTATGTGTTTTAGGATCAGTCCTTGCTATAGTTGGTTATAATGAAATTTTGGTTACACAATAGCTACAATTTCATCACTTCTTTGTCTTATCTCCTATTTCATTATTAATTTCGTTTTGCATCTTTTACTTTTTGGATTATCCGTTCATGAATTACCTTTTAAACTTAACCTAGGTGGCATCCAAAGCAGGATTTTGTCATCTCTAGGCAATGGTTTCGTGGACAAGACGGATCATACAGTAAGAATATGGTCATTTACTATCTTTGCTAGTATGTAGTATTGTGTCCTCCATTTTCCTGTTGAATTTCCTTGAAACTGGGTCTCTTACATAATACTTGTTGTGAAAGATGAAAATGAGAAAGCATGTGAATGCATTCATGTGTATTACACATCAAAGCTGTGTGTGTATCAAATCATAATAAATATAAATATTAGCGTCACCATTTACTATGTTTACATGATATTGTACAACAATAACTATCCTATTTATGTTATTTCCAACTCCCCCTTCAGTTTAGAGTATACAGATAATTTTTCACGAAGCTTGTTACATATAGAGCCTATACAAGGAGCCCTCAGAGACTTGGTGAAAACATATGCCAATTGACCATTTGAACTAACAAAGCTATTTATGATGTCTACATATAAAATCTTCCCTCTAGTGAAATGGCGTTCATTCTCAACCTGCTCAGTCCTCTAGCCAAATATTGGAATTGACACAATTTGTAGTGCAACTTGGTTATCACAAATGAGTATCATCTGTGTAACCTCCCTAACTGTAAGCTATTTGTTAAGATCTATGTTATTAGGACACTTGCATTTGTCCACACTTTAGATGTTTAGTCTTGAGCATGAGGGGGTATGTTGAGACCCCATATCAACCTATGTAGTCAACCGCGCCACTATCAATAATGATTATGGCATTGCAGTGCAGTGAGGAGCTTTGCAGCGGCACATTTCTCTGGTACAGTGTGTTTTGCAGGGGTTAGAGACTCATCTTCTGAATGTGCTTCTATGCACGATAATCAGTAGTGATTTAATATGTCTGTTTGTACTGCCAGTGCCACCTATTAATAATAATATTTAGAACCTGCTGATACCATGTCACAAATTAGGGTTTGATGCCTTTTGCTTTGATATTTCTCAGTATAAATAATAGTTACAACATTTACCTCTAATAATTACAAATTAAGGGGATCAAACCAAATCCTGATATGTCTAACTTATTTTAAGAAAGCTGATAAATATAATTACAAATTAATATTATTTTCTGTTTCACAATAACAATACTCATTAAACTGCAATTATACTACAAAAGTAAATTTCTTGTATTATGCATGGCACACATGTTAGTACAAACTTGTCATCAGTTTTTAGCTTCAAAAGTTTGGTATTGCTATGCTGGCTGTTGAAACCTTTATGATATGAATCATTAACCAGTGATTATTGGATTTGTTATCTGTTTTGGTTGAAATCATGCTGTGTTTCAACTTACATGGCAATATATGCTGAAGTACTGTATGTATTTAATCCTTGCAGCAATCTTGCAATTTCCAGCTACACATAAGAAAAAGCCTCTAAGATCTGGTTATCGACGTGTACAAGTTAATTGTAAGATGACATATTTTTTTGCATTCAATCCTAGGAATTGACTACTAGAGTGGTGCTTGCTTGGCATATGTACTCATTCAGATGTATGAATATGAAGTTTTGATCTTTTCAAAAGCAAAATATAGAAGTTGGTACTAATATATATTTCTTTTTCTTAATTGTACATTATTTTGTTAGAATATGAAGATTCATATTGTGTTAAGAATCTAATTTTGTTTTGACTAGTCGTTGTACTAGTTGTAGTATGCTAGTACTCTTGGAAGTTATTATTTTATATTAATAAAAAAAAGTTTAATTGTTATGCATTGTAGTGTAAAAAGTTTTACACTGTCAGTTTATCACAACTTTTTATAAGGATATGGCTTTAGAGGTAATTTTTGTAAAAGTCATACATCTCTAGTGATTTAACGGTTGTGATTGACTGACAGTGTAAAAATTCTTTACATTGACATGTATATAAATTAAATCCTAATAAAAATAGGTTATTACCTAATTGTTAGTTTCATAAATCATCACATTTAGTAACAATGAACATATGGCCACTCACCAACAAAAAATGTTATTCAAAGTCTCTGTTATCTCCTTTAGATTTTTCCCTATAACTTTAACACCCAAATGAAAACTATCAACTTGTTCCTTTTTGTGTATTTTAGTTCTATTCAAATTTTGGGCACCATGACGATTTTAGGGATCAATTTGTTTCTTCAAAGTCATAATTTTTTTCCTTTTTTTTTTTTTAATAAATACACTTGAATTCTTGTACAATCCATTTAGTATATTTTCCTCTTCTTTAACAACACACTTTCTTTGGTTAAAAAAACATACTCTTGTTAAAGACATTTGACAGATTTATTGACTTTCTGTACTGTCCTTAAAATTTGTTGCTTGCTTGCTTGAATATTTTGGTTGTTTGCTTATGGTAGAAGCTGTTACTTAACCTTCCTTAGTTTAAAAGCTACCTGGAAGTTGATTAAATAAAAGAAAATATAACCACTGACATCTGTATTTTGGGCATTGATCATTGACTAATTTAGTCCTTGTATGTTTTGTATTCTGGCTGTAGCATCTACATGGGAGATCAGAAATTTGAACGCACCTCTGGTATCAAATAGCCCAAGATGTCTAGTGACCCACACTTTGGAGGTAGACTCTGCATCCTGGAATCAATGGAAGACCAAACGGTGCTCAAAATTTGAGAAGAGCATTCCTTATGCGTTACTGTGCCAAGTGGCAGGTTAAGTATTTGATCTATCGTTTTCATCTTACATTTTTCTGAAGTGTCTAGAATTTCTGGCAGTTCACGTTATGTAAAGTATGTGGCTCGAACTAATTGCTTGTAGTGTGTTTGGGCGAGCATTTGGTCAAAGTAATTTTGAATGAACTTGATTTTGTATAGTTGAGTTTGAAGTGAAGTGATTTATGTTTTGATGTTTATACTACTTGAAAAATAGAGAAATGGTTCATTTGAATTGCTTGAGAGGCTGCCCTTTTCCCGTGAAATCCTCTATTATTAACCCTCTACTAACGTAAAGGAAAGTAGCTTGATCTTTAGAGAAAATTCCCTTTGAAGTGCAGTTATGCTGAAAATTATTAGGATTTGTGATAATTCTTGAAGTAGTAAAATTTCTTTGCTCCTAATAAAATATTCTTAGTTTAATGACTAGTTTTCAACAGTGTAAAAAAGTTTTACGGAGACTTTGAATTGTATTTCATAATGGTGTCATGTCATAATATTATTTCTATTAGAATTTAGGTTTAGAGCCTAACTCAACCTACAAAACCGGCTTGTCATGTGGGTAATGTCCAAATCTTTTAACCACTATGGAGGCCATATCACCGGTCAATGTGGGACTAAATCACCACCTCAACTTGGCACATTAAAGGTGTTGTACCACTGAGATGAAGTAGCCCTATAACAGACCACACGTGTGGTAACCATTAAGGAGGATTTTCCAACAAGTTTTCACACCTAGACAGCTTGGAGTATAGACGCTGTGAATTGTACGACAAAAGATCTAGGATACAAGTTGCTACCATATTAAATTTTGTGCATGGGTCTAATTCATCCTCACAAAACTAGTTTGTAAGGTAAAGATTGTCTAAGCCTTATAACACTACAAGGGAGATATCTCTATGTGATGTGGGACTAAACCCACCCACTCAACCTCACACCCTAAAGATGTACCGCTGCAAAAAGGAAAACGTAGTGGCCCATAAATAGACTGCAGAGATTGTTGCAATTATGGCGGGTTTCCAACAATTACATAAAATATCTTCACGAATATTTACATGGTGATATATAATTGGATGTTTGAGTAAGACTCTTTTACATTGTCATTGTATAGTAAATTAGTAATTAAATTTGTATACTTTTTTAAATTAGTGATTTAAATTCATATTCTTTTAAATTTCATAAAAGAAAATTGCTTGGTGTGCATTGTATTCTCATGCTGAACAATTTGTATGTGACTACTGTTCAAGAGGCATTAAATAGATGTTGTTATATAATGGTTCAGGTATAAAGGAATACATCGCAGCCAATCCAGCACTCCACCAAGAAAATGCCACCACAATAGTTCATTTCGAATCATCTGATGCTTCCGTTTCTTGTTCTGAATATGAGGATGAAGTACAAGATGAATTTTATGATGCAATCGCTGCGGAATCATCAGCATCAGATGAAGAAAGTGATGATGATGAGAAACTTGATCAGAAGGTTTGCTCAATTCTACTTGTCAACTATAGTAGTCCACAACAGAAATTAATACTATCTGTGACTGGTCTGAAATGAAGAAAAGGTATTTAATTTGTTAAGTTCTATAGTTTAATATCCTATCCAATTTATCAGGAGTCAAGAGTCAAACTAAGGAATGTTTCATGGGCAATCACAACCTTAGCTTTGAAGCGAACTGCAGGTCAGCTTTGCCTTTGTTTGTTATTTGTTAGGGTTAAAGGACCAAAGCTATTGTAACTCTGTTACTCGTGTTACTCAAGCAGCTCCTGATCTGTGTGAAGAATTGGATCCTCATGTTACTCCTATCACAATCGATCCAAGCAACCTACATGGTTCTTTGTGCAAAGGAATGGATGACAATCACACAAACTGTTGGACTTCTCCTACTGGAAAAGGATTTATGATTAGAGGGAAGAACTATCTTAAAGATAATTGTAAGGTGAGTTGACCCTTTAAGTTCTTCAGTTATAGGGGCAAAGAACAGCAAACCTTTTAAAAAAAGAATGGATGATAAGCAATGCTGTAAATAGTAAGTATTAGTCTGCATGTGCTTCAATGTCCTTCAAATTTACCCTTATTTCTATTCTCGTAATCAAGGGGTATTAGGAGTTTCAGGCTTATTGGTCATTTAAACTCTGCCCTTATTTTAATTTTTTTGCAAATTCATATATCAAACTCTTAATTTTAGAACTACATTTTTTAAACTAAGACATTTATCTACTTTTGAATAGTTTTTGCCCATGTGTTGTTTTCTTTTGTTCTGGTTGACTATTCTTTACATTCTTGGAATTTACTTTTCCATTGTCATTTACAGGTAGTCGGAGGCGATCCTCTTCTCAAGCTCATAGCAGTAGATTGGTTTACAGTCAATAAATCTGTAGATAGAATTGCCCTGCATCCCAGATGTTTGGTTCAGGTAACATTAAAATTTTCAAGATTTTATATCTTTAATACTCAAATATATCATTGTAAAGTATACTTGGGGAAAGATGCTCGGTTTGCTTTGGACATATTAATAAATGATTTTGCTAAGCCATCAATTAATCCCAAGGGTTGAAGTTCTCATGTTCCTACTGCTGCACAAATAATAATTTAAAGTAAAAGATTAGTGTTTCTGATATAATCTTCATTAAGTCCTTATTCCAATGGAGCTTTTAAACCTCAGTTTGTCATTATCTTATTTATAAGACTAGTTTGGTATAACTTCACTGTTTTTAGCAATTATGTAACATATCATGCATTTCCTGTATGGTTGTGCTTCTTTGATGTCCTTGGCTTCACACTTGAACAAAGCATATCGAGCTGGATATTTTCGTTGTGCCTAAGGTGTTAGATCATTTACTATTTGTGACTCACATTCCAGCTCGAGATAAGCCCTTCTCCAAACTCATGTTTTTGTGATATTCAAGATAAACTGAGGGTGCTTCCTAGTTTTCAGTAGAAAACACCCTGAGTTTGTGGAGCGAAGATAGAGTATTATGTTCCGTATGAGCTATTGTCATGGCATATTGTACTGTGTTAGGAAAATCAGCACACACCAATTAATTACATACCCAAGGATCTTACATGGGAGCATACACGAACTCACTGCAAAGATAATAAGAGAACCCACCAAATAATATGTGAGGGGACCTGTTGCCGACATCCACGAAAACATTCCAACAATGATGAGTTACAAAGAATTTTATACACGCAACTCAATACAAGTGATCGCTCACATAATCCTCCTCTCTAGGACATGTTTGGAGATGTTTCAACTCTTCACAAGTCTTTTTATTTATAGGAGAGGTCAATGACTTCCATTCATGAATGTAACTTTGTAGATATTAATTGTCTTATTTCTCCAAGGAACATCTTTTTATAATGGTAGAGTTTTCCAAGAGTCAAGATACATTCATTCATCTCTTAGAATGTACCTCTTAAATTTCCACTCACTTGCATTTATTTGAAAATTTGAATTGTATCCCAACATACTGTTATATATTTGTATTCCTTGTAGCTTATAGCTTGTGTGTAGTTCATTAGAGTGTTGAGTTGGATAAGTATTAGTTGAATAACTAACAATAGCAGCTATTCGGTTAGTTGGTATTGGTTTCTCAATTGTTCTGTCAGTGGCTTGCAGAACAAATTGTATCAAAATCTTAGCTTGATGTTAAGCTTTCTCATTCAAAGAATCAGAATATCAAAATTCAGAAATCAGATCATTAGAGCATTGTATTTTGATCTCTCTCAAATTCTCTAAACTCATAAATTTCTTCAATCGTGGAGGATCTTCTACTTTTCTCCTCTTGCTATTTGAGGTGGTTCGAGATCATCCTCTTTTTTGCAAAGCTGTGCGTCTTTTCTGCAAATGTCTAAATAATGTTGTTGCTCTTTAAGCTTTTTAATCCCGTGCATGCTACAACTTGTCTGGTTGGAATTGTTTGTATATTTCATCTTGATTTCTGAAAACCATAAGCTGGACATTTTGAGATTGTTAAATTTTTTTATATTATTACACTGTCATTAATCCTTTCCTTCTGAATTTCAGTCTGAGGTTGGCAAAAAGCTTCCATTTATCCTTGTCATTAATCTCCAGGTATGGTTGTCATTATTATTATTGTTGTTGTTGTTGACGATCCACCCACTTAAACATCAGGGCAAAAGATTGTTAAATATGTTAGGATTTTAGAGTTGAAAAAACCATTCTCAGTTACCTGATTATCAAATAGTTTTTTGAAAAGGTATCAGAGCATCATTGGCCAATCTTACATATTGCACACAATCCAATTTTCCATGTACAGACAAAACACATAGTTTGTGATAAATAGCCAATCTTACATATTGCATCCATTCCGGTTTTTTATGTATGACAAAACACGTAGAGATCGACCGTAAGATAGTTTGTCATTTTATCTATGAGAAGATTCATTCTAGGCATCCTTTTGTATATTCTGATGATCAAATGTAAGATATTTGCACCAATTTTTCATGTATCGACAAAACATATATAGAATGGTTGTCATTTTGTCTATGAGAAAATTCTTTCTTGGTTGACTTTGCATCCTTTGTAAATTTTGATAACCAACTTGAAGATATTTTCACCAAGTCTCTTAGGAGCCGGAGGATATCTTACATTACATATGTTATAACATTGATGAACCTGACATACATGCACTAGGTTTGGGAGGGGGGTGTTAAAGTTTGTTAGATAAGTTAGGAACATTTGTTAGCAATGAGTAAGTTCCAGTATTTTCTCCCTTTGCATTTTCCGAAGTTGTAGTAGTAGATTGGTATTTCATAACCAACTCTGCCTTTATATTCTAGCAATGTATGACTCCATATGAACAAGAGCAATTATGATTTCTTCTCTGAAAAATACAGTCGATGTGCACAAACCAATTTCTCACAGAATTTTTATTTTATTTTTTTATGTTATAACCAATTTTCAGGTTCCTGCTAAACCAAACTACAGTCTGGTTCTATATTATGCGGCTGACAGACCGATAAATAAAAAAACTCTGTTGGCTAAGTTTGTTGATGGAAGTGATGTGTTTCGAGACTCAAGATTCAAACTTATTCCAAGTATAGTTGAGGTTTGTGATTCTTTGTGAAGTTTTATGTATATGTGCCCTGTTTGATGCTTGATGGCTTTGAGTTGTTAATATTTTTCAATGGATATAGGGATATTGGATGGTCAAGAGAGCTGTTGGAACCAAAGCTTGCCTTTTAGGGAAAGCTGTGACTTGTAAATACTTCAGACAAGATAATTTTTTGGAGGTAATATTACCTTAGCGTTTCTTCCCTGTTTTACTTTGGCTAGAGTAGATGTGAGAAAATGATACAAAGTGAAAGGAAACTGAAGAGAGAACTTGAGAGATTATGAAATTGGTATTTGTGAACCCTGAAGACCTGGTTTGTAAATTGTTGCATAAGGTTACAGTTAAAATGGTAGCTGGCTGTTATAGCTGTCAGATTCTGTTACTAACTGAATCGGATTACTAAAACACAATAGGCTCGTCCCAAAACACTGAGCGGTGCAACTGGTTTTGGACCTGATCTGCCAACCTATAAGACCAAGGCCCATTTTTAATATTTATTAACCGGAATCACAATAGAAATACAAGTAAAAGAGTTAAAAATGCACAAATATACTTCTAATATTCCCACCCGCAAACTCGAGGTGGGTAACCAAAAGTCAGCTTTAAGATAGAGCCTTGGTTAGGAATAGGATGTCAGGCCACTAATTGCAACAATGCATAACATCATTCGTACCAAGCCCAAGGTGCTTGTTGAACATAAAATAGGGCCAATGTAATATAAAATAGATTGGGATTGTCAATATAAAATAGATTATATGCTTATAAAACTTTGTCGAAATTGTGTGTAACGATATGCTAGTTGGTCGTTGAGTTGAGCTTTAGTTTACATGTAATATTTCATCCATTTTCATTTTGTCCAATAAATTGCACCTTCACTGTAAATTTTTTTTTTACACTTTCAAGGTAACTTTTTGTATTATGCAGATTGATGTGGACATTGGATCATCCTCTGTAGCTAGGGGTGTCATTAGCCTTGTTCTAGGATATGTTACAAGCTTAGTCGTTGACCTTGCCATTTTGATAGAGGTATGTTCTTTTTCTGGTCATAATTTTTCTGGACAAACTATCCACTAATGGTTTCATCTTCCCTAGTTCCTTTTGATATAGACTTGATATTTGGTGAGAATGTGGAAGCTGTGATTTTATGGAACTGTGGTTTTTATGAAATTTTCAAGTGTATTTGTCAGGGAGAGATGCTCTTAAAGGGTGTCCGTTTACCCTTAATTTCATAATGGGATAGAATTGTATTAATGGTTTCTATTTGGTACCATGCTCATGATCATATACAGGGAACTCCGGTGTTCTAGTTAGTATCCGAATAGCTTGGAATCTGGATTTTTTCTCGAATGTGTTTTATTTCCTTTTATAAAGTTTATTCTTCACTATATGTATACTACCACATACTCACATGTTATCTTTTATCAGGCAAAAAGCTGGCGTAGCACTTTTACAGAGAAAATATACCATAATTATGTTATAAATGCATAAAAGGAAGAACTAAGATTACAAAACCTGATTATTTCTAGAAGAGTATAGCTGGAACTGATTATATCAACATCCCTCTCTAATAGAATAAACAATTGAAGAAAATCTTCAGTTTTTACAAGCCCATATCTAGCCTAAACAAAAATAAGACAACACAACTTTTGAATTTGTTGCGTTCCTTTCATTATATGTAGCACTTACATCCAAATGTATTACAACTTTTATTTCTTGGGCTTTTTGGTGCATTTCATTTCTTGAAACGATTGTGTTTACATCTATTGCATTTTAATGGTGTCTGGTAAGTATTCAAATATATGCATCGACCATGTTTCATCGGTATATGCATCTCAAGTATTCTAGATATTGACCGATGTTGTATTTGCATTTTGCAGGCAACAGATGAGGCAGAGCTGCCAGAGTACATTCTTGGAACTGTCCGATTAAACCGTTTGAAACTTGAATCTGCCATTCCATTGGAGGATTAAGGTATTCTGCCAGAAATACTAAATCGCCCAGTTCCAATTTATTATTATAACTCAAATTTACACTGGGGACTCGATTGAGAAATTATAATCTGAGTGAATTTTCTGTAGATACTTTGGTTTCTATATTTTTGGTTTTCTTTCTTTTTTTCTTCCTTGTCTCTCTAATTCAAGTTTGTTCATCCAAGAAGTTAACCAGTTGTGATATGGTTGCTTAGCCCTTTAACTCTTCTCGAAGGAATGAAAAGACAATATCTAAGGCTCTA
This sequence comes from Cicer bijugum, assembly GCA_037974875.1. Classification (NCBI taxonomy): domain Eukaryota; kingdom Viridiplantae; phylum Streptophyta; class Magnoliopsida; order Fabales; family Fabaceae; genus Cicer; species Cicer bijugum. The sequence continues at coordinate 160,429 of JBBPBT010000347.1, read as the reverse complement.
AGATGTCAAATATCTCCCCGCCACTTGCCAAAACACTATCATAAATGATACATTGACACAAATGTGAGAACAATTCAGATGATCACCAGAGTTTAAATGTGTGGTGGTTAATATCGTTTAGAAAATCTTTAATAAATATAGAGGGAAGATCTATTTTGATCCCTCATAAAAAATACGGAACCAGATTAGTATCTAAGAAAAAACATAACTATTTTTAGTTCTTACCAAAATAAATCAAGACACTTTAATCTTTCAATCAGTATCTTTTGTCCATTCTCTGGAACAATTTTGTTAGGGTACAATATGGCCCCTGATATTTGTTGTAAAAAACCAGGACTTTTCGTGTTTTGTGAGTATAGTGAGATTTTCATAGTTTGTAGAGCACTAAATTAGACTTTTCATCTTTTATGAGAGATTAAAGATGGATTGAAATCGTTTTTTTTTAATATGTCATACACTTGCAGTGCAACAAAAAATTGTTTGCTTTCAAACAAATCCAAATAAACATCATGATCTTCATTCATTAATACTAACAAATTCAAAAGACATAACACAACCAAACATTTTGGCATCATAAAATACAAAAAGCAATTGTATCAACACTTTCAACTTCAAAATTCATTATAGATAAAAATACACTAAAGATAATTTATTTTATTTTATTGTAATATTTAAGTGATTTTTTTTTCATATAGGTCATTTTATCTTTTAAAACGTGCATAAAATAATTATTTTTTTCATTTTTATTTAAAGTGCTGATGGCACAAGCCACACTCATATTGACTAATTTTTAATTATTTTATTTTTTAAATTTTTTAATTAAAAAATTATAAACACATAATCATCTTCATCATATTCCAAATCACG
>JBBPBT010000347.1:139708-157575 GCA_037974875.1 Cicer bijugum | reverse complement strand
TTTTTTTGATATAATTATGTTTTTGGTGTTAATTTGTTAGTATTTATGTGGGTTTTGTTATTTCATTTATTGGTGATGTTTGCTGTGGCTGTGAGTTACTCTTTGTTAAGAAAAAAGCTCCTTTTCATGATTCTTTAAAAATGTAACCGTTGAGTTTAACTACATCGGCAAAGTTTGTTTATTTCAATGTTTTATTTATTTAACAAATAATTACTCAATTCAATGAACATGTTTTAAATGTATTTTATGTTGTTGGCTGTGATTATGCTTATGATGATTTATTACTTATCTTTTGAAACTTCAAAGAATCTTATGATTTATGAATGTTTTGGTCTTTTGGAAGGTATCAATTGGAGTTATGCAAAAAAGCTATGGAAGAAAATATAATTGTTTATTTGGGAACAGGATGTGGGAAGACACACATTGCCGTGCTACTCATTCATGAAATGGGTCATTTGATAAGGAAGCCTAAGAAGGACGTATGCATCTTTCTTGCGCCTACCGTTGCTTTAGTCCATCAGGTGAGCCGCCACACATTAGGGAGATCCTTGCAATTTGGACGGTCTTGATTCTCTCCAATCTTCTCGAATAAAGAATTCCGTTAATGATAGAATTATGAATCTTATGTTATGCATAAATCAGATGAATTGAATTATCTTTCTTAACTTTTGTTTTAACTGATTTGAGCATGTCGGTCGTTCCGTTATGTATCTTCTAAAGCCTATTTATTCTGTATTTATAGCAAGCTAAGGTAATAGGCGATTCTACTGATTTTGAAGTTGGGATTTACTGCGGGAGTTCCAAGCGCTCGAAATGTCATGAACATTGGGAGCAGGAGATTGAACAGTATGAGGTGATAAATTCTAGTTAAATCATGTTGAAATTAATTATATTATCTGTACTATTTTTCTGTTTTATGTTCGACGTGTTGCTGTTTCAGCAACTTGAAGTGAAAGCTGTTGAAAGAAAGTCGGTAAACAACATTTAAATTCCATAATGAGAAATAAATCAATAAATAAATTGGCTTCGGATTTTTCAAGATAAGTTTGTTTGGTTAAATTTTCATCTGATAGAAAATTTGCACCGTGTTCTTGTTTTTTTCCCATTGCAGGTTCTTGTTATGACCCCACAAATATTACTTCATAACTTATCTCATTGTTTCATCAAGATGGAGATGATTGCACTTTTGATATTTGATGAATGCCATCATGCTCAAGTCAAAAGCAGTCATCCTTATGCAGAAATCATGAAAGTATGTTGTACTTTTGTCGATGTCAGCAACATTTATAATGGATAACGTGGCACATTTTTATTAATAAAGCCTTTCCATTTCTGTAGTTTCTTTTTATTTACACGATGACAATGTTTTAATTTGGTCATTTGCTAGGTCTTCTACAAAAATAATTCCGAAAAAGTTCCCCGAATATTTGGCATGACTGCTTCCCCTGTTGTAGGAAAAGGTAAATTAATAATGTTTTATCTTTAAAAAGTTGCTATGACATTTTCTTGACTTAATTGTTTATTCGATATTCATGAAATTTCAGGATTTTGGTAGGGAAGGAAGGGGCAAAAAATACAGACTCTGAAAATTAAGTGATATGGTGTGTTACGATGTGATTTGTTACAAAAGACAAAGCTCTAACCCTTGCTTATTGTAGTAGTCAGATTAAGTACTAGACTCTAACCCTAATCTTGTTAGGAGCAAATAACTACTAAAGTCAAAGATCAAATCCCTAAGAATAATATAAGGAAGCAGTTTTGTTATTAGCCAATTGCGGAAAATAGTGGAAAGCGAAAAATCGTCTATGTAGCAGATAGCATTGCGAGCAAATAGCAAAAATCACTATGGTTGAAATAAATCATAAATCAATTATATATAAAAAAGTATTCTGTATACAAAAATCAAATAGGATAGAACCTAACATGACATAAGAGATAAAAATATTTAGAAAGAAACAAATGGAAAACAAATTAATTAAAGAGAAGCGAGTGGAAAGAAACCGAAAAAACAGTGTACTATGTTTTTTTATTTTTTTTATTTCATACTGTATTATAAAAGAATTTAAATGACGTCAAGTCTGACCACTTCATTTAGTAATGTATTTTATAGCATTTAACTTGTAGTTTTAGTTAAAAGAAAAGATTATTAGTTACATATTTATTAGTATATTATAACTATCACGAACCCGAGTGTACCGACTATATATACCTCTTAGGTTCCCAATACTTAATAGGTAGTGTACTGCATACCCGTGTCAGATAGTGAAATTCATTCTTTTCTCTCTATCGCTGAAATTCAACAATATGAATGTTTTATTAATCTTATACCCCACCAGTTCTTCAAGGATGTTGTGCTGCCCTTAATAAAGTTTCCCTACATTGTTGATAGTGTATCCTTTATTTCCTTGCTTATTATTTATGTATGTTTTTGGAGACTTATGATTAATTCCAGAAGTCTTGTAGTGTACTTCAATTGATTAAGTCCTTACGAACTTACATGTTGTTTTCATTTCCAGGTGCTTCTACTGCCGCAAATCTACCAAAAAGCATCAATAGTCTTGAACAAATGCTTGATGCTAAGGTAGGGTTTAGGGTTTTCATAGTATTAAATGTCAAATAACTTTGAGAGCATCATTCTTAGCTTGTGTTATAGATCTCATGTCAAACTTTTGCCTTCCTGTCCCCTGCAAGAAAGCAATTGTTTTTTCCATCAAGTATTGACTTTGATATGAAACCATTGATAAAATGAGCGAAGCTGATGCATTGATCAAGTGTTTGTTGGGGATAAGGTTTGTGGGAAAGTGGTACTTGAAATCCATTAGAAATTAGAAATATATTCATGTCACAGTGCTTGTGAATTCGATATACTCACTTTTCATGCGAAGTGTACAGTTCTTGTGGATAATTACCTAGTTGTATTGTACCGGTTAGATGCTGGCCTTTGTCGCTCATCCCTAATGATTTGGATATTGTTTGTAGGTATACTCGGTTGAAGACAAGGCATTGCAATCTTTTGTGACCACTCCTGTAGTTAATATATATCATTATGGTTCGACTGCAAATATGGACACTAGCTTGTACTCGAGAATTGAGGAGATTAAATGCCAGGTACACTTCTGCTATGGATCTTAATTAAGATGATTAGATGAACAAGGTTTATCGGATCACTGATTTATTTTCTGTTAGCAGAGCATAGAAACCCTTAGTAGGAATATAGAAGATCACCATAAACGGATGAACACAAAGAAACTTCTGAACCGAGTGCATGATAATGTGATCTTCTGTCTGCAGAATCTTGGTATTTGGGGAGCATTGCAGGTAAAACTCGTGTATTTGATTACAAGTCTTATATTTGCAATCTTTTAACTGGAAAAAGATTATTAAGGTAAATGTTTTCTGGTTGAATCTAGAAAATTATAATGCATTGAGAAAAAAATTGTTACTGGGGATGTCTTGTTTAAATAGACTCTTCAAATATGAAGTAGAAACCTACCTTACAGGTTGTGTGCTCTTCTCTTTTTCACTGGTTGCTTTGAGGTTCTTATTTTGTTTATGGTTTGACTTTCTCATTTGTTGACTGAGGTTGTAATAGTGAATGCCATTTTTCTTCTCCTCAGATCTAAACAGAATATGGCATCGAAAAACATTTATTGCTTAAATATTGACAGTTTATAATGTAATTATACTATTATATCTTCTCTTACTATACTATATATATTATCTAATTTAAAGATAGTATATTATCTATTATTCATATTAAGTTTAGTTTCCTACAGAATATTTTAATTTGCCAGTTTATATTTTTATTTGTTTTAATTGGGAACTTCTGTTTTGATTTTTGTTCTTTTTCCTTCTTTAATATTCATGTTCACCTTCCAAGGCTAGTCATATTCTTTTGGGCGGTGATCATTCTGAGAGGCATGCGTTAGTTGAGGCAGAAGGAAATTCAAGTGATGAGTCTGCATGTGATAAATATCTTGCCAAGGCAGCTGAACTATTTGCTTCCAAATGCATGACAGGTACTTAAACATTACTTGGTAATATTTTAATCACTTCATTGCTGTTACAGGATTTACGAGTTGTTGCTTCTGACAATTTTTTTCTAATTCAATGCACAATTAATTGTGCTTCCATTTTGTCTGATGTTATGTAATTGTTTATCTGACATTAATTAATCTACTCATTATTGTACTTTTATGATATGTTTAGAACAGAGTTCTTGTAGGGTGTATGTATTGTTAACCACATCTTTTTGTTTTCTTTTGCAAATCTTTAGGCGACGGTGTATCTGATCCATCTTCAGTGGAAATATTAAAAGAGCCCTTTTTCTCAGCAAAGTTATTACGCCTCATTGGGATACTGACCAGTTTCAGGTTGGCAACTTGGTTTCGTTCTCAATATTTGACAAAATTTTGCTTTTCTTTTTTTAATTAAAAAGGTTAAAATGAGTTGGGTTCCTGGGGCTCATCAAGATCAGAGTAGGCCTAAAGGCTCATAGAGCTCTGATAGAGGTGCTTACAGATGACCCACCAAAGAGGTCCTCACATCGGCAGCGGGAGTTGAACCCACGACCTTGTGGGTGTGAGTCAACTCCTTACCAACTGAACCAACCTTCGTTAGTCAAAAATTTTCTTTTTAAACAATTCCTTTCAGACATATTTTCATATAGTACACGCTTCATGTTTAATGTATATAACCATATATTATATCTGACATACTATGGCTTGGTTATGAAACTAATATATATGTTGTGATCAAACGCCCCAATTTCAGGTTGCAACAAAACATGAAATGCATAATTTTTGTGAATAGAATTGTGACTGCAAGATCCCTGTCATACATACTACAGAGGCTCAAGCTTCTAACACAATGGAAGAGTGACTTTCTTGTAGGAGTACATTCTGGAGTGAAGAGTATGTCACGGAAGGCCATGAACATCATTGTTGAGAAGTTTCGTTCTGGAGAGGTAAGAGTAAAAGCTATAATTGGATTTTACTTGTTGATTTTGATATATTATTCTGAGAACTTAATAGTCGGTAAGATATTGTATGCTATTTTTTTGCTCAGTTTGATGAAAATGAGTTAAACTGTACTTCTGTACAATGGGAACATGCATGCATGAACTTATCTGTTTCACAAGATTATGTGATTTTAACAACTTGCTTATTTATCATGAGACTAATTAGATTGAGAAGAGTGTTCTACTTGACGATTTCACTTCAAGGTCTTTTATGAGATCTTTGGTGCCTTGGCCGAACTAAAGTAAGGGTGACCTGATAGTCATTAAAATTGTTTCGTATGTATACTTTTCATTGCAAAATCATTAATAATCTATTTATAATAAATCTTGTGAAATATTAGATTGCAAATAAGTTTTTAATAATTTCAATTTAGAAAAGGCGTCTCTTAGTAGAAGCAGTAGAAGCAATAATAACAAGGATGGTTAATATTATTATTTAAATTGTTTATACATTGTGAAAACAACTAAATATCTTCAAAGAACTCAGTGTCATAAATTTAATTTTGATTCAACTGTTAAAATATCTCTTGTAACTTCTACTTTTTAAATAGAATTTTACCATTGTTGAAGTTGTGGGATTTTAGAGAAAAGGAGGAGAGAAAATAATAAGGGTTTGAATATTATTGATAATAGCTTAATGCTGAATTGATTACAATAGACTCAATACTAATCTCTATTTATAGAGAAACATAGACTAAATCCTAAATTAGGAATAAATCATAATAATAATAAGAGATATTCTAAGATTCTCTATGATTATAAATTGATCATAGAAAATAACTCAAGATACTCTAATATAATATAAAAGATATTATAAATTATTTTCTAATATTCCAACAACCATTAAGATCATAAGAACTATCGTCTTTTAGATAAGTATGAAAATGTTTGAAAAACAATTTCAAGTCATTATAAGACAATGATATAAGCCTTGAAATACTAACAAAATTCTAACAATTAAGTATATCATTATGTTTTTTCTACGAATTTAATTTTGAACTTAATTTGAAAATTAGAATTTTACGTTTAATTTATAAACTTAAATGTTAAAAAAAAAATTAAAGAAACGATAAAAACAATTAAGTATGTCATTAAGTTTAAACTACAAAAAATAAAAATCAATTTTGAATATAATTAGATAAATCAATTATGTATTTTGTATATTACTTTCAACTCAATTCATTCTTCATACATATATTAAAGATTATTTTGTACAACTATACCTTTTTGCATGTATCTATTGTGAAGGGATTGTTTCAAATTAAAAAGTCTTAAATGCACTTTTGGATCTCAAATTTTTCAATTGTATAATTTTGGCAATTTAAAGTATGACAGTGGGTTTGATTTTGCTTCTATGGCTGCACTGGCACCTTCTCCGCAGCCACAGCCACAACCCTTCACTTGTGACATCCCTCTCTGCAAGCAGCTTTGACGCGACCTCGCTGCGAGCAACCCATTGAAAATATATGACCAAATCCTGAGTGAGCAATTCTCTGTTACGCATGAAGGAAGAAGGGTGAAGGTGTGAGGGGTGCATTGAATTGCATTTGTTTTTGTTTTAATTCAAATAATTAATTTACAATTTGGCCCAATAACAATGTGACATATTCATATTAATAAAAACCCACATTAGTCAAATCTGGTCAAAATCAGTGGTAAAAAATTAGAGGAATGATAAACTGAAAAGGGATAAAACTGAGGAACCGAAATCGATGAAAAAAAAAGCTCCTACAATTGAAAAACTTGAGTACCAAAGGTGCATTTAAGCCAAAGAAAAATCGGTACCCGCCTGAAGTATGGGCCATGGGTGTTCGCCCCTCTCGACCATGTTCAGAGGGCCACCACTATTTCACTTCATTTCCTTTTTCATAACCTTTCAAACACTATTAGACATGTATTTCAAGCATAATTGTTGTTAAGTGGTAAATGACACTTAAATAAGAATTAAAATAATTTTGTTACTGCTTAAATATGTAATATGTTTCTTAGCTTGTCAAAGAGTTGAGTGGTAGTAACGTGCTTATTTGGCTCACACTATGAACAGTTGAATTTACTAATTGCCACCAAAGTGGGCGAAGAAGGACTTGATATTCAAACATGTTGTCTTGTCATACGATTCGATCTTCCAGAAACTGTTGCCAGCTTTATACAGTCAAGAGGCCGTGCGCGTATGCTTCGTTCGGAATATGCATTTCTGGTTGACAGGTACCTGACCTTTACAATGAATAATTTTTATAAGGAATCTAAGCAAATCCATCTGATAGTTATTTTTGGTATCTTATTATTGCAGTAACAATGAGAAGGAATTAGAAGTAATTGGTGGTTTCAAGAACGATGAATTCCGAATGAACACAGAAATTACTGTCCGAACATCCAATGAGACATACAAAACCCCCGTGGAAAGAATATTCAAAGTTGATTCATCTGGTGCCTCAGTCAGTTCGGGATATAGTATCTCATTGCTTCACCAGTATTGTTCAAAGCTTCCGCATGACGAGTAAGAGCTTATTTAATATTTGACCTCTGTTTGATCCAAAATATATATACTCCACTACGGAGTTTCTGGGAAATGAAGTGCAAATCTTATGTGTCTTAAAATATTTTTAATCTATCTTTCAGGTTCTTTGATCCAAAGCCAAATTTCTTTTACTTTGATGATTTAGGAGGAGTTGTCTGCCAAATAACATTGCCATCCAATGCTCCGATACATCAAATTGTTAGTACACCACAGTTGTCTATGGAAGCTTCCAAAAGAGATGCTTGCCTGAAAGCAATTGAAGAACTGTATAAAATAGGTGCTTTGAATGATTGTCTCTTGCCAAAGCAAAATGATGCAGAGCCAGAGAAGGTTTTGGACTCTTCTAATTCAGATGAGTGTGAAGGTCAAACTTCACTGAACTTTGATTAGTCATGGATTTTGTTATCTTTCACTTGGCTGTCAGAAATGTACTATATACATTATATTTTGAAATCAAGTGTTGAGCATGTTTACTTGTCTACGAGTGTAAGAATGAGAGTGACTAATCCCCCATGCTGATCATTTTTAGTTGTGTTATTCTTTTTTGGTAATTATCATATTAAAATGTTCTTTTCTCTGGATAGTTTAGTGTCGATTCATTGTTAGTGTAAAAACTTGCACCATCATCCATTCATGTGCTGCCACATCACTGAAATATTTTTTTTCCTCTCAGGCAGTAATTATCATAGTCAGAACTTTTGATGATGTGATAACACATGATCGAAAGGTAGTGCAAATATTTCATACTCAATGGAATTGTTGAAGTTGTGGGATTTTAGAGAAAAGGAGGAGAGAAAATAATAAGGGTTTGAATATTATTGATACTAGTTTTATGCTAACTTGATTACAAAAGACTCAATACTAATATCTATTTATAGAGAAACATAAACTTAATCCTAAATTAAGAACAAATCATAATAATAATGAGAGATATTCTAAGATATCTTTAGGTACTCTAACATAATACAAAATATATTATAAGATATTTTCTGATATATTAACAGGAATAAAATTAAACTCTTCTTTGTATCTTCGTGTGCTTCTAAGCCTGTTGAGGAAGTTTTTTTTAATCTGTTTCAGGGGTAGTACTATTGTTGTGTTGATTACTTTAACTTATGGGTCTATGGATATAAAAATATGGTAATGGTGTGAGTGCTATATTAATTTTCGTTTATTTGCAGATGATATTTCAAGAGGAGAATTATATGAGATACGAATTCCTTCTGCCTTTGGACAGTCATGGAAAAATGAGGAGAAAACTGTCCATCTCTACTCTTACTACATTAAATTTTACCCTACTCCAGAGGACAGGGTCTATAAAAAGTTTGGTTTATTCATCATGACTCGTCTTCCGATGGAGGCAGAGAAACTGGAACTTGATCTTCATCTTGCTCACGGTAGATCTGTGATGACAAGATTTATTCCATTTGGAGTTGCAGAATTCAACAAAGATGAGGTAAATATCTTTTGTTTTAAGAAGAACAAAAAAAAAACCAGAATACTTAAATTAATGCTTGGGCTTTTCCATCTTGCAGATTAAGATGGCGGAAAACTTTCAAGAAATGTTCCTCAAAATTATTCTTGATAGACTAAAATTTGTTTCTAAGTTTGTAGGATTGGGTGACAAATCTAATTCGCCACCCAATTCTACCTTCTACCTTTTGCTTCCAGTCATATTGGAAGTATATGATGATGCGATGAAAGTAGATTGGAAGACAGTGAAGAGATGCCTTTGTTCACCAATTTTCAGGAATCTAGAAAATACTTCAGATAAAAAGGTTACCTCTTTGGATATTCATCTGCAACTTGCCAATGATTACAAAAGTGTGAAAGATGTTGAGAATAGTTTAGTGTATGTTCCGCATACGAAGCTCTTCTTTTTTGTCACAAATGTTATCTATGAAAAGAATGGATTCAGTCCTTATAAAGATTCAGGTGCTTCAAGCTACGCAGACCACTTAATGGAAAAGTAGGTATCTGTATATTAATTATTATTGTTATTATTGTTGACATTGTGGGATTTTAGAGAAAAAGTAGAAGAAAAAATAAAAAGGGATTGAATATTATTGATAATAGTTTTATGCTAACTTTATCACAAAAGACTCAATACTAATCTCTATTTGTAGAGAAACATAGACTCAATCCTAAATCAGGAACAAATCATAATAATAATGAGATATCGTAAGATATTTCTATGATTATAAATTGAATATTATTGATAATAGTTTTATGCTAACTTTATCACAAAAGACTCAATACTAATCTCTATTTGTAGAGAAACATAGACTCAATCCTAAATCAGGAACAAATCATAATAATAATGAGATATCGTAAGATATTTCTATGATTATAAATTGATCATAGGAAATAACTCAAGATACTCTAATAGGTATTATAAGATATTTTTTAATATTCTAACACTCCCCCTCTGGTTAAAACTTACTAAGCTTTAGCTTGTTACAAAAAAATAATGTTTTGCTCCCCAAAATAATAAAAAATGATGGAAAGGCAACTCATGGATGCAAGTGAAGTCAGAGAGAATTGCTATAAATATAGCCTAGCCAGATAGCTAAAATAATCATCATCATGAGAGAAATTCATGTCAAGCAATTGAACAAAGCAAGGTCCGTTCTTCTAAAAAATTACATTTTGAAGCTTCAAACCAATAATATCGAAAACTCAAAATATCGAAACTTGAATATGCTTCAAGTAGAAAGGCATGCTTTAGGGAGAGCAAGGTCAGGACATCTAGGACAAAAATGGGGCTAGTACCTGGGACAAATTGCCAAGATAAAGTAAGTCATGAAAATAAAAGACCCTGTCAGAATAACCATTAATGGAAGATGAAGTCCTTACTAATATGATTTATATGTGAGAGAAGGGACACCACCAAAATGATCATCGGTGGAAATAGAAGTCACTGTTATAATCTATTAGTAATAACTAAATTGCATGACAAACATCGAAGAGGCAGCGCAACTCTAGCGAAATGAAGCCATGATCAATCAATAAAGTGAGAAAATGCGTCCAAAACAGGAGAGATAATGGTGTTTTGAACAAGAACATATATTTCTGTTGATCAAAATTGAAAAGTAAGGGCAGATCTGAAACCATGAGAACTGAGATAGACCGACCAAGCAGTAACCAGAGCAGCGTTGGGACGCACCATCACACGTTGTGGAGACGTCAGTGCGTGAGATCTAGTCGCAAAAGAGAGTAGCAGCGCGTGAGAGTGCGTATGACGATTTTTTGTGACATGTTTTCGGGCGTTGGCCGATCTAGATAGAACGAAGCTTATGGAGAGATTGTTCTCTGGAAAAGCTGTCGGAAACAAGGGTGACGATGGTGATAGCAGTGGATCTTGACAGAAAATGTTGAAACGAGTGCCGAAAAAGGATCGAAAAAAGCAAATAACGGTTGTTTAGGAGGCTCGCTGAAAAGAGCTGGAAAAGTATGAAAACTCACCAAGAGATCACATCAAAAAGGAGAAAACTATGATTACAGTCTCAAATTTTTAGGAGCTTAGAGCGGAATAGTGGCGAGACAACTCAAGTAGGATCAAAATAGTCTTTGATGATACCATGTTGAAATTGTGGGATTTTAGAAAAAAATAATAAGCGTTTCAATATTATTGATAATAGCTTTATACTAACTTGATTACAAAAGACTCAATACTAATTTCTATTCGTAGAGAAACATAGACTTAATCCTAAATCAGGAACAAATCATAATAATAATGAAAGACATTCTAAGATATCTCTATTATTATAAATTGATCATAAGAAATAACTCAAGGTATTGTAATATAATATAATAGATACTATAAGATATTTTCTAATATTCTAACAATTATTGATTCACCTGTTTTTCACTTTTTGTTTTGCATCTGCAATTCTTTTTATTGATAAAAACATTTAGATTCATGAGAGCTGTTTAACGCTTCTTGATCAACTGATCGAATAAGATATCAGAGATTTGGCATATGTAACTTGGAATATCATATATTTGTACTGATCTTTGACAAAAAAAATCTTGCACGCTTGGATGACAGGTTTTCCATTCCTCTCAAATACCCTGAACAACCACTTCTCCATGCAAAACCACTCTTCAATCTGCACAACCTGCTACACAATCGAAATCAAGAGCATGCTGGTACTGGTACTGTGTTGAATATGCTATTTTTTTTATGGTAAATCTTGTTCATTGGAGTGATTAAATTTTTTTCGCATACTTGACTTTTTTACAAGCTAGTATGCTTTTTCTTTTTTTCCACGTTTCCGGTCCAATAGGTTGTGTGGGTGTACATATAGTTATTGTTAACTTTATGAAACCATGACAGCTAGTTTCATCCCTTTTACATCTAGGGTTATTTAATTGGCATAAGAAGTCGAACAACAATAGGGATAAAATTGGTTGTCTGAACCAGTCCGCATAACAAATAAACAAACTCAGTGTTAATATTAATTATGCTGATATATAATACAGATATACAATCCTAAATTAAATTGCTTCTAATTGATTCTACCACATATACATGATATACTACCATAAAATCAAAAATAGTCTACCGATGCATGTGTATTTCTTAAATTTTTTGCATTGACGGTTGAATTTTGGATTTATCTTGTATTCAGATTGTTCTCTAAATGATTGTAGATTCTAATTTGCCAATCACAGAACCACATGAGCTAGAGGAATACTTAATTTATTTGCCTCCTGAGCTATGCGAACTAAAGGTAGTAGGATTTTCAAAGGATATTGGTAGCTCCATATCTTTGCTACCTTCAATTATGCATCGTCTTGGCAACTTGCTGGTTGCGATTGAACTGAAGCACCAGCTTTCTTCCTCCTTCCCTGAGGCAGCTGAAATTAGTGCCCTTAGAGTAAGGCCGTAGTAAATGCGTATTTTATTTTCATTTTCATCGAACAGGAAAATAATTTCTATGTTAGAGCTGCTAACAATTATTATGAATAATTACTAGGTTCTAGAGGCTCTCACCACCGAGAAGTGTCAGGAGCGCTTTTCCCTTGAGAGACTTGAAGTGCTTGGCGATGCTTTCCTTAAATTTGCTGTTGCACGCCATTTTTTCCTCTTGCATGACAGCTTTCATGAAGGAGACCTTACTTGCAAGCGCTCCAGTGTTGTAAACAATTCCAATTTGTTCAAATTGGCTATTAGGCGCAATTTGCAGGTAAAGTTATACTCATGCTTTTTCATTGCCTAAAAATTAATTTTTTTTTCTCGATCTTCTGTTGGATTTATGATATGCGTGTAAACTAATGTCGGTAACTAGATATTAATAGATATGTTTTTCGATAAATAATATATATGCTAAAATTATGTTGGTTACGAAAAACAATTTTAAGGAACTTGAATCCTTCTTTAATTTCTAGACATTTTGGTAAGACCAAATAACTATTGAATAGCATAAACCTAAACCTAAATACAATTCTTAAGCGAGGATTGAAACTACCGAAGTACCCCTAACTCTGATATAGAAATTAACTGAACAACAAGTTAGTAAAGCTAATATCCTAGATAACTTTTTTCTATCACGAGTTCAATTGTCACGCTTTGAAATGCATATTTTTATATAATGACTTAAGTCGTATAATGTTTATCTCTTTGCTCCCTCTTCCAGGTTTATATATGTGATCAGGTATTTGATCCCCTCCAGTTCTATGCATTAGGCCGTCCTTGCCCTAGAGTTTGTACCGAGGAAACTGAAGACAGCATACACTTATGTTTAAATTCTGATGGGAAGAAAAGAAGTGCAACTAGTACCCGATGTAATAAAAATCACCATTGGTTGCATAGGAAAACAGTTGCTGATGTTGTTGAAGCTCTGGTGGGGGCATTCATAGTCGACAGTGGCTTTAAAGCCGCAGCTGTCTTTCTTACATGGATCGGCATACAAGTAAATTTTGAAGCCTCGCAAGTTGTTAATATTTGTACCAGAAGTGTTAGCTATTTTCCTCTTTCTGCTGATGTAGACATCCCTTCCCTTGAAGAAAAGTTAGGACATCACTTTGTTCATAAGGGTCTGCTTCTACAGGCATTTGTACATCCTTCTTATAACAAGCATGGAGGTGGCTGTTATCAGGTACTACTTTGGATTCAATTATAAGTAAAAATATCTACGTTTGCACTTGTTAAGGATGACAATTGAGTGCATTTAATTTTCTTGATTTCGTGTAGAAAGAGAAACATGTTTACTAACATACCCCTAATGAATTAATTTAAGGGTATTTTTAGAATAATAATATTAAATGTGGATAGATTAATTGACATTTGCTTATATTTTAGTTCAACAAATATAGGCACTTTTTTGCTTGTATTTGAGTCCAAAGTGAGTAAGCACTTTTCTTTTGATTCCCAAAGTTCTGACTTCGGATAAGCTTTACTATATATACTTTATAGCTCTGAGAATTCTATTTCAGTCATTGATTAAATTAAAACCTGATAAATTTTTACAGAGATTGGAGTTTCTTGGTGATGCTGTCTTGGATTATTTGATTACGTCATATCTATACTCAGCTTATCCCAAACTGAAGCCCGGACAACTGACGGATCTGAGATCATTATCTGTCAATAATAAGGCATTTGCCTGTGTGGCAGTAGATCGCAGTTTTGATGAATTTCTTTTATGCGATTCAACTCCTTTGACCGAGGCGATAATAAAGTATGTCGATCATATGAGAACATCTGTATCATATTGTGGCACTAGTGGAGGGCCAAAAAGTCCTAAGGTAGATATTAATATTATGACCTTTTTATGATTTTGCAGCTCAAGATGCATGTACTGTTTTTCATTATATATATATATATATGGAGTATATCAAATGAGATGAGTTTTACAAAAAGAGTGTGAAAGGGTTAAATCTTGACCATACATGGATGGTCATGATTAATAGTTATTTAAGTGACACATAATTACTTAAAAAACTCACATGACTTTTTCTTATAATTTTGCCACTCACACACACATCGTTTCAGGAGGGAAAATAAATGGAATATAACAAGTTTGTATTTCAGTTTCTGCACTATGGTGCGGGTTATGGACATGTACATCTTTTATAGGAAGTTCTATTAATGTGTAGTTCTAGAAGCTCAAAAGTGTGTGATGGGTTTGTATTGCTTTGTAATTTGCATAAAAGTTATGAGGTCAGAATTGACATTGTGGATTATTTCAGGCCCTAGGTGATTTGGTGGAATCTTGTGTTGGTGCAGTTCTTCTTGATTCAGGATTTGATTTGAAAAAAGTTTGGGAGATTATGACTTCGTTCTTGGACCCAATCATGAAATTCTCATCAAGTTTGCAGCTTAGTCCTATTAGGGATTTGCAAGAACTTTGCCAATGTCATAATTTGGAGTTGCAGCTTCTGACATCAAAACAAGCAAAAACTTTTTCAGTTGAAGCCAAAGTGATCGGTAATGATGTATGTGAAAAAGCTTTTGCAACAGGGCAAAATAAAAAAGATGCTACTAGAATTGCTTCACAGCTACTATTTTCAAATTTGAAGGTAAAATAACTATGCTTTTTTTTTTCCTAATACTTTCTATCCTCCTTTTCTCAACACCAACTTTGCATTTCCTCATTGCATGGTGGCACAGCATATGAGTATGTATTGCTGATGCAATTCAAGTAAACAATTATTGTAATTAATTTTGCTAGCTTTTCTGCTGATGATATGGTTAAATCACGTGCATTTTTTATGGAGCTTCAAATGCTCTAGTCCAAGGTTGTCAAACTCGAGAGTCTATATAGATACAATTAATAAAGCGTAGTATTACTATACATGAAAATAATATTGATATAAACTATAAATTAATGCCAATATATCTTTTCCAACATTTAAGCCTATTCATGGGATGTCGTTGTTGCCGTTATTGTTATTGTTATATCAATCATTTAGAGAAATGCATTTTACCTTTCCCACCTGCTACTTCAGGAGCTATAATGCTTGTATTTATGTGCAGGCTCAAGGGTTGAAGCTAAAGACAAAAACTTTGGAAGAAGTTCTGAAATCAACATTTAAGACAAAACCAAAACTCATTGGCTATGATGAAACTCCCATTGATGTGACGGAATCTACTACCATCGGACAGTTAATGGCTAACGGAGACCTATGCAACAAGTCTAACCCAGAAATCCGCCCTATCCAGGCGGTAGCCGATGAAAGCGCCTCATATGTGAAACCTGTTGGCCAACAGCTTCAATCTTTTCCCAAGGAAAAGCTCAGAGAAACCTCTCGAAAACGTGATTGTGGTAGTGACTCGTCAAAAACAGGTAATGTAAAAACTGTAGTAGTTTTGTTGTGCCAAATAGTGGAGCCAAGCTGAGCCGGCACCTCTGTTATGTTGATCCTTACTATTGTTTCACATTATTTGGTACCAAGGAACAGCAAGATCGCGATTGTATGAATTATGTGCTGCTTATTGCTGGAAACCTCCTAAATTTGAATGCTGCAAGGAAGAGGGACCAGACCACCTTAAGTTGTGAGCCCCTCATCATCCGTTTGTTTTAATCTTGTTAATATGTGTCTCTATGTTCTTATCAGATCACTCCTTGACTCCTCCAGTTACCGAGTCAATCTTATAACTTCTAATGATATCGTGCAACGTAAAAAACTTTTAGACTAATCACTGCTTCATATATATTTTATTTTTAACACAACTTCAAAGATCTTGTGTTGACTTTGCTTCACTTTAGATTCACTTTCAAGGCAATGATGGAGATAGAAGAGGCTCAAGATATGATTTTGGAGGTTTACGGGGAACCTCTACCGAAGAAGAAAGATGCGGCAGATAGTGCGGCAGAGGGTGCATTTTGGTACCTGCAAAAGGAAGGTTACCTGCATAGTGCATAATGCTAATGGAAATTGTTAAGCTCCTTAATAACTATAACTTAAATCATGTGACATAAATGCGAGACAATTTAGTGTAGGAAAATCTTTTTTGATGGTATAGTTATAAAAAAAAAAAAACAAATATACTACAGGTTGAGTAAAAACGGAGGGTCCCCAAATGGAAATGTGATTGCTGTATAATAATATTTTTGTTGTTGTTATGTCTAGGTTACATTTATCACTGTAACTATAAGATCCCTTACATTTTTTTTCTTCTAATTATAACGCATGACATGTGAAATGTAAATATTTATTTCTGAAATCTTATGTTGTAATCTGCACTACTTTCCCTAATATACAACCTTCTCTCAAACTTCAACATTAGATCTAACATCCCCACATCCAGAAGGATTTGAATTGCATAAAGTTAAAAGTGTTAGATGATATGATTTTGTTCTGGTCATTTAATTAAAGATCAGGCAGTCTAACTTTTAAGGTTATTTTAATTCTTTTTATTAAATTAAAACTTCAGCCTAATTTTAGAGATGACATTAACGATGCAATTGAGATGATAACAAACACGAGACGAGGAAGTAGTGTTGCTCTTACATGTGGATGATTCAAGACTCAACGCACTCTTCTTTCTTTGATCTATGTTTTTTGGATTTTTTTTTTCTCTTGTTTGTATTTTGCCCATTCTGATTGATTTTGGTTGTTGTTCTTTAGAGTTTTTCATTCATTCTTTTATTTCCCCACTTTCACTTCTTTCTGAAACAGATGGTGGGAGGGTATGGTGTATGACATCCTATCTGCAAACCTGATAGGGTACATGAGTCCCACTATTAATAGACATTTGGTTTATTGGGAGCTGCCATTTGAGGTAGTCTACCAAGTTAATGTGGATGGTTTCACATGACTAGATTACTTATAATTTATTCTATGAAAGTCTTATACGCAACTTCAATGGCAAATTCATCAATCAGAAGTTTGTACTGCAACTTGAGGAATAAGAATTTTTTTTGTGGTGAGATGTTGGTTTTGTTGCATGGCATTAGGTTGGTTTGGAATATGAATTTATCTCATGTCTGTATTGAACTTTGTCAAGATATTAGAGAATATCCTATAATATCTTTTATATTATATTAAAACATCTTGAGATATGGACAACATGTATGATGATCAAAAATCATTTTAGTTAATATTGCAATCAAGATATAGATAATGATAACAAAAGACATAATTATATGCAAATATTTTAACACATTTGAAAACCTTTCAATAAATATATTCTTCTCTTTTTTTTTCAAAAAATAATGAGTTAACTTCAGTTTTAAGAAGAAAAAAAACTCTAAAAACTCATAAATATTATAAAATTAATATCCTTTAATAATTCAAAGTTCTATAAAATAAGTAAGATATTTATTTGCTCTTTATTTTCTTTTTCAAAAGGCAACATTTTAATTTGAACATGATCATACT
>JBBPBT010000347.1:110815-139622 GCA_037974875.1 Cicer bijugum | reverse complement strand
AATTTCTCTCTCTACAAATCATTCTTATGTTTTTATGTATTTTTCAAAGACTAAATTTTCAAAAAACTAAATTTTTTTTAAATGAATACAAATTATGTCAAGAGATTTGCTCACATTAAAAAAATTGTTTTGTTACAACATTTTTGCAACCACACAAATTAATAGTAAAGCACATGGTGAAAGTTACTTTCATTTGTAAGTGTGTATGAGATCTTTTATTGTTGTTATTTCTATCTATCATGATTAAAATATATTTAAACACTTTCGATTAATTTTCACAAAAGAAATAAGCAACAAACAAGACTAATTTGCAAAGACATATATTACTATGCCTCAAAATGCTCAAATATCAATTTTTGACTTTATGTCATAGTCTTTTTGGATTAGTTTTGAGTTTTAAAGCAACAAGATACACAAATTATTTTCATGAAGACCAAAAAATATTTTGTAGTTGAACTCCTTCAAAAATAAATCATAAAGAAGGATGTATATTTAACGTATATTGAAGAATGATCTTTTTTAAAAACAACATTATAAACACACACAAAAGTTAAATTTTTTTAAAAAAGCCATATTCAAAAAAAATATATTCAATCATCAAACAATGTATAGACTACTTAATATATGCAAAATATTTTAAGATCATGATATATAATATTTTTAAGGACATAAAGATGTGAATTTGTAGAAAATGATGTTAATTCATTTAACATGATATTTTGAATTATGATAAGGATTGATGATAAGAATTTGAGTTCCATAAATGAATTAAATAGTAATCATGAATAGGATATAGCTTGATAAATTCCAAAGCAGTACTTAAATTAGACAAGTGGACAATGTGAACATATGCTGTTATGAAACGAATATTGTTCTTGCTTGATCATCAAAATATTATTCGATCCAGTTTTAGACAACATCGTCATTTAAGTCCAAATTATGTGTGACATGCATTGTATTCATGTAATACTGCTCTTGGACATTCTTAAAAAATAATTTTAGACCTTCCAGTGACAAATAAAAAACTATCACACACTTTCAAGGATCTTATTAACTACTTCCAAATTAATGTTTTATTCTTTTCTTCACCAAACCGATCATCCAATAGGATGATTACTCCATAATCAAGTCTATGTCGTACACAACGCCCTACTTCTTGATTTTAAAGCTTGGAATGCTTGGTGGCAGTACCACTTATTTTCACCTTTAATAGCAACAACTTTTGTACCATTTAAATCTCTCCCAATTAGTTCTTCCAATAATTTGATCATGAGGAGATGCTTTGGATGAAATGTAAGTAGTGAGGTAGGTGTAGGAGTGTCAAATGATTCAAACTCATTTCGAAGTTGTTGATGTTCTTCAACCATATTATCATGATAGGAAACATTAGTTGTGATTGGATAAAACATATTCATTGTCAATAACATTATGCTCTTGTGGATAATGTTTTGCTCTTTGTGGATAATGTTTTGGTATGAACCTTTTTGTTTAAATTGATTTTTCTCTTAGAATTTTTTGTTTTGCAACTTCATGATCATAATTTGGAGATGATATTTGAACATTATCAACTTTTTGATTTATCTAAATTTAACATTTTAATTATTTTTCTACACCATCATATCTTTCATCGTAAAAATCAACATATTCATCAAACATAATATGCATAATTTCATATCTAGTATGGGCCTTGGGATTTTATATTGTATAATATTTGTAGAGTATTTAGAAAATATACTTTGATGACATTTTAAAACAAATATACCCGTATTTTCTTTATCATACAAATCATAGTAATGACATTTTAAAAATGTTAAACTATGATATGTTTTGCTTTCTATTTTTCAAAAAATTCATGTGAAAGTATGTTAAAGATATTTTCTAACAAAGGTCGGATTAAAAACAAGGCAAACAATTTTTATGGCTTCTCCCCAAAATTATTTTTCAACAATTGATTCATTTAAAATTATTTTAGTTATTTCTTGTAACTAATTTTTTTAAAACAACTTCATATTATATGAAAGTTCTTTGACTAGAAAATCATGTGAAATATCATTTTCATCAAAAAATGATTTGAAGAAGGATGTTTCAAATTTTCCTTGATCATTTCTTATATAAATGACAATTATTTTTAAAACTCTTAAAAAACATGATTTTGTTGGAAATTAATCTAAGTATAAAAATAGTGATTTTTCTTTGAACTGAAACATGGGGATGTTTATTTTACATCAGCCATGTGGGGTTTTAAAAAATAACTTGAAAATCAATTTTACAACGTTATCTTTCACATATCAAACATCTTTAATCTATGCAAAATTATTTCAACTAACGATTCATGTACCTTTGATTTGTTAATGTTTCTAAAAGTTATAAACACTCCAAATTTTTGTAATGAAATGAGGCACCATATTTTTCCATTCACGTGTATTGATTATGTCATGTCCATGTATTAATGTTCTTTCTTGATGATTGGATAGTGTTCCTACATCACAAGTTAGTAATGATTTTGGCACCCACATTTGTTTGGGTCATTGATGGTTAGTATATCTTCTTTTAGAATATTTTTTAAAACTCGATCTCTTTTTAAAATAGCAAGTTGACTTGAAGTGACCATTATTGGAACAATAGGAACACTTTGTTGTTGGACTTGGAGAAGATTTCATAATATGAGTTTAAACATCTTTGAGATTGATTTTGATGAAATTCCATAACGTTCTCCCTTTTTCAAACTTTCAGGAGAAAGTTATGTTTTTGTTCCAGAATGTTGTCCCTTTTTAAAGTTATCTGGAGAATGTTCTCTCATTTTCAAGTTTCCTAGAGAAAGTTCTCGTTTTGTTTCAAAACGTTCTTCTTTTCTAAAGATCATTTTATTCTTTATTTTTTTCATCTATTTTCTTAAAATAACATGCAAATTTCATATGTTCAATTTTACCACAATATAAACATTTGGTTTTGCATTTGTATACTTTATTTTCAAGAACAAATAAATTTTCAGTGGTATTTACCAAGTTGGTTAAGTCATTTTTCAATTCATGAACTTCTATTTTTAAAGAGGTATTTTCTTCCTTAGTTTCAGAACATTCTAGAAGATGATTTTGTATAGGTATCTCATTGAAAATATTTTCTTGCTCAAACATTTTTAAATTAGATTGATGCAGGCTTTGAATGACCTTTCGTAGTTTGTCGTTCATAGTTTGTGCTTTCTCTTTTTCTTCTTTTTCTTTACGGAGTTGCTCTTTTAATAAGCCATATTTTTTAGCAAGAATATTTGAATCACATAAAAGATTATCAAATTATGTTTCCATTTGTTCACAAATAGGACATAGTTCATAAATGGTTAGCTCATTATTTTCTAAGTTTTTCATTAAGCACATGTTGGCTTTTGACATTACTTATTCTTCTTGAATCTTTTCCTCAAACACTTGTTAAATGCTCAACTTTAGAGATCGAGCTCTGATGCCAATTTAAGTAACAATATCGATTTACAAGAAATGGGGTTTGAATTGTAAATGTTCCTATTTAAAATTTCCTTTTAAAAACTTAAGAAAATAACTCAAGATTGATCTTGATTATGAAAACAAAAAACAGAGAACGTTATTGGTTCCTGACTAGAAAATGGAAAATGTTATTGGTTAGTTAAAATCGACAATTTAACTTATCTATTTAACTTGGTAATTAAAATAATGAAAGTAAATAGATAAGGGATCACACATAGATATATTCTGGTTCACCCAATCCAAGTTACCTAAAGTCTTCACAATCGTGAGGTTTTTCACTAAGTGTTCAAAACAGATAACGTTTTTGGTTTTTACACCACCAGTCCAGATCAACCTTGATCTGTTACAATCTTCACCTTTCAACCTATAAAAGATTTTTACAATCACCTTTTAGCCTTTAAAGGATTTTTACAAACACATTCAATCTAACACAAAATATAGACTTAAGTTACAAATGATGTGTATTATAAAAGTATTTGGGATCTTGAAACTTCTCAACACTTGTTTGAGATAAATGAAAGATAAACTCAATAAATAATTATCCAAAGATATAGTGAAGAGAGTTGAAGTTTATTTGAAGAGTTTTTTTTTACTTGTTACTTGAATAAGTGTTCGTAAATTTGTAAATTGAACTATTGCATTCATCTTCTAATTGATCTTCAATTTATAGTTGTTAAAAGACTTTGAATATTCAGTTTAAAATGAATATATTTGTTTGACACACTTCCCAAGTGTCAGGTATATTTTAAAGCAATTAAACATATATTTATTTGTTGTCCAAAACGTTCTTACTTTTGGGTCTAATGGAAAACGTGAATGAGTGAGTGAATGAGTTGTCAGATGTTAGTTAACGCTGTTTTGAGTCAGGTTTATGCATAGTTTTTTGCATAATATTGTAAGTACAATGTACTTGTGACATTTATTACAATTCGTCAAATTGGAGATCAATCTTGAGATTGTTTTCCACCTTTGGTTATTGATCTTGAGTTCTTGGTTTCACCAATGATTTGAGTAGTCTTGATACTCTTTAATATGTGGTTTATACTATAGAAAATTATATGTTGTAATTTTGTCTTTAAAAGATAATTGAAATGAGGATGTTCTTTTTGTAAAAATAAAAACATTATTCGTTTTTGTTTTGTTTGAGTGCTGAACTTTGGCAGCTGTTATATGTCAGTTATTTGTCTCATAAACATGATGTACTTTATGCAAAAAGGTGCAACAGCAGTGTTCTTGTTGTCATTTCTCATAGTTTATCAATTTGCAGATTAATATTCATGTTTTTCTTTGCCTTTGTTGATCCTTTTTGATTAAATCTATCTAAAATAATCTTGTGCAGATTATTAATTTCCTATGTGATGAATATTGATGTTTTATAGTGTAGATAGATGTACGTTTATAGCCTAGAACGATGTTAAATTACAGTAGGTTTTGCTCTTTGTGAATCATAATGTTTTTTGATTAAAGCTTTGAAAACGAATAACGTTCTTCATTTCCTGTTTTGAGTGATTTGTTATTTTTGTTCTAATATTAATTTTGTTTGTATATCAATTGTTCTACAGGTGTACCATTGATGTAATTACTCTTTTGTTCATATCGTACTTTGATTTTAAGTAATTACTTTTGTGGATCAAAACTCTAACTCCATACATTGTTTATGTCATTGTGAACTTATTGAATGAATCTGTCCAAGTTTTCCTTGTGTGTTTCATTTTGATAATTACTTGCAATTTGTCATGCATCTTGATGAGTTACCACAGTTTGAATCAATCTTGATTTCTATAGGGCTTTGTTATTCGTAATCCAGAATGTTATTAGATTAATGCCGTCAAAAACCAAAACATTCTTCATTTTTTAAACTGTTATCCATAATAATCTTCGTTTTTCAAAACACCGTCAATAATGTTTTTCGTTTTTCTATTTAATAACCATAACATTTTTCGTTTCTCATATTTGATATTGCTTCTTTTAAATGATTTTACTTTTGATTTAAAGCATAGTATGATCATTGATTATTGTATGAATGTATTTGATAAATGTTTTCATGAAGATGTTATCTTAAAGATGTAATAATCATTATTTTGAATGGTTAATATATGATACATTCATTTTGAGATTGTTTAATTGTTGATTTGATACTTATGCATTTTGATGAAGTTAATGATTTTTTGTTTGTTTACTTATGCATATCATATTTCTTAAACAAAACTCAAGTGCAATCATTAATAAACCACTATTCATAAAACTTAATCATTTATTTCACAAGATTTATCGTCATTAAAACATCGAAAAGGTTTTTGCCCCATAGTCATATCAATAAACCCTTCACGACAACAAAAATCTTAAAAACTACAATCGATAACAATACAAATTAAACTATCTAAAATGATTACACAACAATGTACCATACAATTTTGATCTCGACAAATGTTGCATATCGTCTCCTTCATATTGCGTCATCTTGATCGTTTCACCACCATCATTGATTCCCATTCTTGTTTCCCTAGTCGTCATTTGTTCTTTCCCTTCCTTTATTTAGTTTGAAACCATACGAATTCTAGACACTAACTTTTTAAGTGATATTATTATTTTTTAATTTAAAAGTGTTATTTCATTTTTTTTTATTGTTTCATTTCAATTTTACACATGTCACATAACCCTCGTCAGTCACATGACTTAGAACTAGGGGTGAGAATAGGCCAGACCAAGTTTTGAAAGGCCTGAGTCTGACTTACGATTTATTTTTTCGGTCTAAGTCTAGCTTACAGTCTATCATAAACTTTTTTTCAACCTGGCCTAACATTTTTAATAGTCTGGCTTGACTTGGAAGCCTTTTTAAAAGGCTTTTAAAACGATCAATTATTACCTCTTAAACAAATAAGGAACAACTACTAAGTGATTGACTAATTGAACGGTTATCGAATATGAAACGACTACCAAATATAGAACCGCTACCGAATATGGAACGACAACTGAATATGAAATAATTACTAATTGATTGTCTAATTGATAGAATTTAAAATAGAAAATAATATTATTAATATAATAATAAAAAATAATATTAATAAATAATAAATATATATAGGTCGACCTGTAAAGTATAATAGGCTTTTATATAAGCTGAATCTGATCTATTTAAATAAATAGACTTTAAAAAAAACTTGAGCGTCTTTTCATTAAATAGGTCAGACCATATGCCCTTACGGACGACCTAGCTTATTCTCGTCGCTACTTAGAACTAACATAATTAATATAAATAATTAATTTATTTAAAGATGACTAATGTTAAAAATTAATTTAAAACTTTTAAAATGTAAGAGATGGAAAACTAAAATTAACTAAAGGGATCAACCAACTAATAATTAGAAGCGGTGCCACTCTCGTACGGTTCACGCCCCACTCGCACACCCACTACATTTTCCCGCCACAATAATCCCGCCAAAAACCACCCGTCTTCTTATTATTTCCATTTCATTTCCAAAAAACACAAACAGAAACCCTAACTCAAACCGAAACAGAATTTCTCATCGGAGATCGAGAAAATGTCAGGTTGGGACGAAGGAGGCGTATACTACAGCGACCAAGCACACTCTTGGGATGACAACCGCGGCGAAACTGAAGCAGCCGCCTCCAACCACACAATCCTCCAAAAATTCAAAGAGTTCATACGAAACTTCGAGACCGGTAACAATGTCTTCCCTTACAGAGAGAGCCTTCTCCATAACCCTAAGTTCCTTGTCATCGATATGGAAGATCTCGATTCATTTGATCCTGACCTTCCCTCTAAAGTCCGATCGGCCCCTGCCGATTTCCTCCCATTGGTACTTCCCTCTCTCACTGTTTTCGTTTACTTTTCTGATCTCTATTTTCTATGCTTATTTGAATTTACTTTGTTTTGTAGTTTGAAACTGCGGCTGCGCAAGTACTGGTGAGTTTGAAGACTAAGGTGGCTGGAGATACTGGAGTTATGGAAGATGCTGCTCCTGGCGATGTTCAGGTTCTCCTTACTTCTAAGGAGGATCCTGTTTCAATGAGATCGCTTGGTGTGAGTGGATTTCACCTGATTCAGTGTTTGATTATTCATTGCGATTTTTAATTATATTTTACGACGAAGATGCTTAGGGTTCCAATTGAGACATTTGCCAGTTGCCAATAAACTTGTTGGCATGGGCAATAAACCACGAATATCAGAGCGCTTATCTGATTGAATCTCAAACAATTTAGCTCTGACATGTACATATTTAGTTACATTTAATTTATGATTTCTTTCATTTTTAGTGATGAACCACTCACTTTTTTCTATAGGCAAATGTTAGTAAACTAATAGTTAGGTTAGATTTCCTAGGTTTGAACCTGAAAACTCCTTTTTATAACTCCTTCGTTATCTACACTGGACAACCCACTCACATTTAATTCCAACACAACACATTAGTGTAGTGTTGTGTCTAATGTTCGTTTTTTAGTGGGTGCTTCATAGCGTTCAAGCATTTGGTTCTATCTGTTGTTACAACAAGTTGATTCTTTTTTTATCTTATTCACAGGCTCAATACATATCAAAGCTTGTTAAAGTTGCTGGGATAACTATTGCTGCATCCAGGACTAAGGCAAAGGCAACATATGTCACTCTTATATGCAAGAATTGTAAGAAGGGGAAGCAAGTTCCTTGTCGACCAGGGCTTGGGGGAGCAGTTGTTCCTCGTTCCTGTGATCATATTCCTCAGGTTTAGTTTGTGCTGTCTTGGTGTTTATTTTGCACTGGTTACTTTAGTTTTCTTTATTTTGCATTTTTTAAGATATTTTCTCTTACTAGATAAAATGGTTTTCTTTTGCAGCCTGGAGAAGAACCTTGTCCATTAGATCCGTGGCTTATTGTTCCTGACAAGAGCAAGTATGTTGATCAACAAACCTTGAAGCTGCAAGAAAATCCGGAGGTAGTAATATAAATTTGATTGAAGGAAAGTTTTAAAGATAATTTGAATGATAATCATTTATGACATTTTTATGTGGGCTATTGAAGGATGTTCCAACTGGAGAGCTTCCTAGAAACCTGCTTCTCTCTGTTGATCGACATCTTGTTCAGACAGTAGTTCCTGGCTCAAGATTAACCATCATTGGAATCTATAGTATTTTCCAGGCTTCCAACTCTTCTACATCGTGAGATTAATCATCTTTTTAAAGCATCTCTTAGATTTCATCATTGTCCAATCTACTGTTGACATCAATATAATCCAATGTTGTGTTTTATGCAGTAACAAAGGAGCAGTTGCTGTTAGGCAGCCTTATATTAGGGTTGTAGGAATTGAAGGGGCAAATGAAGCCAAGTCTCGAGGTCCCACTGCATTTACAACAGAAGAAGTTAGTGTTGACCAACTATAAATTGACTACTTCTGTGATTTATTCCCTGTTTGTTGCCTCCTTGAATATCACATTGAAGCTGAATGAATGTTAACAGTGTTTGCTGTTCCTGTGAAACTAGTTTTTTCTAAACTAACTGTATTAGGTTATGAATGCCTTAAGTATTTTTCCATTTCGCTTCAATACTAGATACCACTTATGATTTTGCAGTTCTTCTATGAATTGTATATAATCTTATTTCTATATTTGATAAGAACCAAGACTGAATTTTCATTCCTACTCTTACATAATCCTCATCTAAAGATGTTACTGGTACAAATGATGATATTTTTTACAGATTGAAGAATTCAAAAAATTTGCAGCTGAGCCTGATGCATACAAAAATATATGCTCCAAGGTTGCTCCATCTATATTTGGGCATGAAGATGTCAAAAAGGCTGTGGCCTGTCTTCTATTTGGAGGGTCAAGAAAGGTACATTATTGTCTTTTGCGTATCCATATTTTTTGTTGGAGAGTAACAGTAAATTCATTACACCCACTGATCATATGGTGAATTTCCTTGCAAGCAGAATTTGCCAGATGGAGTGAGACTAAGAGGTGATATCAATGTGTTGCTTCTCGGTGATCCATCTACAGCAAAGTCACAGGTTATTTTTTTGTATTTTTTCCTGTAGACTAGTTCTTCCTTTGCTGTGTGCCAGTTGAGTCATTAAAACAAGTGCTACATGCATTATCTTTTTGTATCCAAAATTGTAATTGTTTTTCTACTATATATACACGATGTTTAGATTTTTAATATGAAATGCTAAATCATTTTTTCCTATTTTTACAATTTAACCTAGTGACTTTGCATAACTTAACCATTAATTCATTCACATGATAGCTTGCATTTCCCTACCTTATGTGACAATTACATTTTACAGTTTCTCAAGTTTGTTGAAAAGACTGCTCCTATTGCTGTTTATACTTCTGGAAAAGGCTCTTCAGCTGCTGGTCTCACAGCTTCTGTAATCCAAGACAGCAGCACTGTAAGTCCTTCACTTCCTGCATTGTTTGTGTTAGATACTAAATATCTGTTTGTCACTCTGTCATCACTACTTGGTGTTAAGATATGATCATAAAGTAGTCCTCCACCAATCTTGAAAGACAAGTCTATAATTGTTGTTCTGTGCATTTCAGCGTGAGTTTTATCTTGAAGGAGGAGCAATGGTCTTGGCAGATGGAGGTGTCGTCTGCATTGATGAGTTTGACAAGATGAGACCAGAAGATAGGTATGTGTAAACCATTTGTTGTTTTTTTTAATATATTATTTGGTATTTTTGGTGAAGTTTCTTGTTGTTTTGTAATGTAGGGTGGCCATTCATGAAGCCATGGAACAACAAACTATATCCATAGCCAAAGCAGGAATAACAACTGTTCTTAATTCAAGGACTTCAGTTCTTGCTGCTGCCAACCCTCCATCAGGACGTTATGACGACCTTAAGGTCAACTGCTATATAACCACCTCTTTTTATTTTATTTTGGGTTTCTTAAAAAGCATATAATGATTAAAAGATACTAACAAGAGTCACCAATGTTTCTCCAGACTGCACAGGATAACATTGATTTACAGACAACTATTCTTTCTAGGTTTGATTTAATCTTCATAGTGAAAGACGTCAGAATGTACAGTCAAGATAAGGTAACTTCTACTGTTTTGTACTTCTGTTCTCACCTCTCAGCATGTGATATTTTCTTTGGCTTCCTCTGAATGCACCTTGTCCTAGTCATTTTTTTTTCTTGTGTTGTGACTTGTGATGTAAATGTTGATAATGCACATTATCTAAAGTAAATTTTTTGAAACAAATCTGTAGTGAATGTTTAACAAAATGTAGCTTGCCACTTGATTTATGTGTCTGTGGCATTAAAGTACTAGTTTTGTAGACCATGCAGAAATGTATTTTACATGTTCAATGGTTTTCAAGTCAGTGGTTGACTTATTCTGTTTACAGATAATAGCTAGTCATATCATAAAGGTTCATGCATCAGCTCATGCAACGATGGGTGAGAATAGGACTGTCCATTCCAAAGAAGAAAATTGGCTGAAGAGGTATGCCTTATCTAAGAACTTGATAGGACTTTTCATTTCTTCCAATTATTTGAGAGAATGAGGTTTGAGCTGTTATCCAAATAGGTACTTACAGTATTGTCGAACTGAATGCCACCCTCGTCTATCGGAAGCTGCAGCTAAATTACTCCAAAATAATTATGTGAAAATCAGACAGGTATTCATTAATATGCTATCAAATTAATGTGGAAAAGCAATGTTAGCCTCTAGTTGCAATATGGTTATTAGTAGTTGATGATGATGAAGGTTAATTGGTTCTGATTTTGTTTCGTTGGTGTCATTTCTAGCCATATTTCTCCTCTAAATGCTGATTTGGTAAAATGTATATGCTTATAATTATGTAATTCACTTTTTCTTACAAAATAAAATGTAGGATATGAGGCAGCAAGCAAATGAAACTGGAGAAGCTGCCGCAATACCGATTACTGTAAGGCAGCTAGAAGCTATTGTAAGGTTGAGTGAGGCACTTGCAAAGATGAAACTGTAAGTATTGCTGTTAAAGTCCTTAATATGCCTTGCTTAACCATAATGACCAAAATTGTGTTACATTAATCATCCTTCTGTATTTTGTGGTGTGGTTTAGTTTGTTCTTTTGATGCTCCATTTATCTTTCTTTTAACAAATTGTATCTTGTTAATTAACTCTTCTACCAGTTCTCATCTTGCTACTGAGGCGAATGTGCAAGAAGCCATTAGGCTTTTCACTGTTTCTACGATGGACGCAGCTAAGTCCGGAATAAACCAACAAATAAATCTTACACCTGAAATGGCAAATGAGATACAGGTTTGTCTTATGATGAGTCTGTCTCTGTTTTTCCATATAGGCTTCATATGCTGACGGATAATTATTTGCACTGAGCAGCAAGCAGAAATTCAGATAAAGAGAAGAGTTGGGATTGGAAACCACATATCAGAAAGAAGACTGATTGATGACCTCGGCAGAATGGGGATGAATGATTCCATTGTAAGTACTACCGAGCTTTCTAACTGAGAAGTCTGTCAGCTTAAAAACCAGAATTTGATGTCACTATTTGGTTCAAACTTTTGAAAGATAAACATATTTCAAAGGTGTTATGTTGTGAATTAGTTATTGTGACTTTCAGAAACTTAGCTGGTGTTTTCTCCATCAGAAGAACACAAATACCAAAAGACTACAAAACATTAAATCACTTTGTTACTGCGGCAACTGGCAGGTGCCAATACTGCAGATAATCAGACTTGGAATGAACTAACTTTAACACTGCTCAAAGCTGTTACCACTAGCAATTATGTGTTCCTTTTATTTCCTCTTTGGTCATACGAAAATGTCTATTGTCAACATTCTTCTCACCAAAAGCTTACATATACATATATTTTACAGTCATTAATTCATATAACATTTGACAGGTGAGAAGAGCTCTTCTAATCATGCACCAGAGAGACGAAGTAGAGTACAGGCGAGAAAGGCGTGTTGTATTTAGGAAAGCATAATTCGTCAGTCTCCTAATCATGCAGAATGCTAAGACTCAATTAAGGGCAACTGATTGTATTCTTAAAGTTTATTTAAGTTTTTTTTTTCTTTGTAAGGATTCGATGTTAGCTTTTTGCTAATATATATGCAAGTACTGTGTATATCAATCATATACTCCAAAACCAGGGAAAAGAAATCTAACGTCAACCTTATGGAGTAAAATCTGAAGTTAGTTATCATTTGAGTTGTATTTACAATAGTGATTTTTATATGCTAGGCTAATTGATGACAAGACATTATGTCTTATTTTAATTTATAATCTGATGACAAGACATTATGTCTTATTTTAATTTATAATCTTTTAATACTGAAATTAGTATCAATGATTTTCTTTTGCTATTAACAAAAAACAATTTTTACTCATTTGTTACTTGAATTAAATTTGGAAGAACTTACGGTGAAATCACTCCCCAATGAATAGTAAGGGAACTAATTATAAAAAGTGTTTGTGACTTAGTACTCCAATGAATAGTAAGGGAACTAATTATAAAAAGTGTTCATTTTATACCATAAACATGCATTTCAAAGCATGTTCAGTGCCAAAACAACTCGAGACCCAACAAACAAATACACACTATTTAGATGTAAATAAAGTCAATCAAATGTCATAGTGGACCTCATGGAAGCACGTTGAGTCTGTGCAATTGGTTCGTTAACTAATGTTGGTAATTTCTGCAACATACCAATGAGAATATGAAATTGGTAGTTCGACAAGGTTACCAACAATAAAACTGATGGGAAATGGAGTTGTGACACAGACCGGTGTGATAATTCATTATGCAAATTCCAGATACAGGATCATATTCATACTGGCATAACATTGGTTACTGATTTCCGAGATGATGGAGATCATGGGTAATAATCCCGGAGTAAAATATTTGTATTCGGCTTAATAGGATGATTAGAAGCATTTTATTACTTCCATTCTCTTAAGCGCTGAAAAAAAAATTGTTGGTGTTAGATGCATCGTTCCCTTTTCAATGTCTGGTAAAACAACCGTTATAGAATCTTATTGTAAGAGCAATTGTATTTTTCAGGCATGGGCAGTAGCTTGGATTTTAATTACTAATTTTGGTAGTATTGTACACTCAATAGAAAATGGTGTGCCTTTAATGTCAAATATCATTGGATTCAGTATTGTTGAGTGTTGCTGGATTTATCAAAGGCCCTATGAGACTTTTCCTTCGACCTTTTTGGGTATAAGGCCTTGCAGGTACAATGCTTGATGATATATCTTTGGAATTCTTAACCAAAAACCAGGTACAATGTTGTTTGGTGTGGAATCTTTTACAGGGAAACCCCATTTTGAGTTTATTAAATGAGGTAACTTCTTACATGCTTTGAAGTTGCTGATTATATCATGTACTTGTTAAATATATGCTATTGTAGTCCCAGGTTTTACTGAAAACGTATGTAATCATTCCAAGCAACTAACTCTTTTTCTTTTCTTTTTTTGAACTAGCAACTTGTTGGGGTTGGTAGACGTATTTGTTTAATACATTTGATAGATGGATTTGGTGAGATCGTTATATTTGGGTTCTTTGAAGTGTTAATAAATCTTCTCTTTGTGACTAAGTTGATAAAAACATATAAAATTGAATTTTAAAATATATATATATAAAAACAAATAAAATAACATTAATTAGTGATCATTAACGACTGGTGTGACACTTAGCCACCCTCACAATCACCATATCCAGCAGACACTTACATAGTTGACAACTTAGAAGCTAGTGTACACAAAAAGGCCTCAAAATAAGCCCCAAAAAATGGTACAAGCTTTTGCACCCAACTGAAGTGCATATAGAATGAAAATCTTAGCTTGATGTCCAAATATAGACCTGGCCTCCACTTGTAGCACCTGCTAGCATCCCAACCTCAGAAGAGTGAGCATCAAATCTACATGGAATTGCAGATATGTGTGGGCTTTGTAGAGTCATTACTGTCGCCCTTTGAACTGTCGAGACGACGTCAACTCCTCTTTTCATATTCCCAACGAAGAGGTATGAGTCATCCCAACCCCATATTGCTCTGTCACCACAAAATCAAGATAACAAAGTCAGCTAGAATCAAATAAATTTCATTTTTTTCATATGAAGAGTGAAATCTTAATTGAAAATGTAAAAATCAGCTGCAAATTCCAAAGAGTTTAGAGTTAAGTCCCA
Organism: Cicer bijugum; assembly: GCA_037974875.1. Classification (NCBI taxonomy): domain Eukaryota; kingdom Viridiplantae; phylum Streptophyta; class Magnoliopsida; order Fabales; family Fabaceae; genus Cicer; species Cicer bijugum. The sequence continues at coordinate 124,992 of JBBPBT010000347.1, read as the reverse complement.
CAGCTTTTATATGAAAATGTTTTGCACACTTGGGCAAGTTCAGAAAATGGAAAAAGAGATATAACAAAAACATTCGCACCTGAAAGTTGAAATCCATCTGCCAGTCTGATTGTCATGATAAACAGAAGTCTCATCCTCCAAGTTAACTCCACTGTATATACTAATTGTGTTGTCCATGCTACAACAAGAGATTATGTCAAATCAGTCAAATCAAATTCACAATTAGCAAAACCACAACTCAATGTATTAGGAATTCAAAATAAAAACTTAATTTTGTAATTAAGTATCCTGCTAACTAAAGGTAGTAACAATAAGTAAGCAAAATCACATTATATTAAAAATGGAACAAAGGCTTCATACCTTGTAGTGGCAAGGCTACATCCAGAAGGAGAGAAATATGCAGATTGCACAGATCTTTTGCGTGCAAATGTCCTCAAGGCTGTGAGCTTAGACTCACCGATACATCTCAAATCCCAAGTACAGGCAGTACCATCAGAAGAACTAGTAGCTACAATATGAGAGCTTTGAGGATTGAAATCTATTGTATTAATCCTAGTTTCATGCAAATCCAAGTTGGATGAACATTTTCCAATTCTGTTATCCCAAACAGTCAAACCCCCAGAACCCTCAGCAAAATATAAACAGTTTGCTTCATTCTTGGGCTGTGAGAGAGCATATATGCAATTATCACTATTATATACCATATCAAATATTTCCTTCTCAGCATCCATCAACCGAAAAAGTCCATCATAACAACTTGTGTATATCTGCATACAAAAAGATCAATTATCACAACATCAGATAATTCTGCAACTGACAAGAAATGTAAGGGTATGGTTGGATAGAGGATTTTGGAGGGGATGACTTATTTTTGCACCCAGATTACATGCAGCTAGGGATTCTCAGTATATACACAAATGGGATACAAATGGCCATTCAATCAAGATGAAGCCGTTCAGATTAAAATTCGGGATTTTGAACTATAAAATTAAAATTAAAAATCTGTTTTTTAATGTCCTATCTCCAATGATCGACCGATGTTTCAATTGAGGGACGCATGAACCATCATTGAAGGAAATCTGAATTCCTTGTTTTTCTTTTCTAAATTAAAAAGAAATAAGATGTTTCTAAAAATTAAATAAATTTGACTAAAATGTTATATGGGCTCATCTAACATGTTATTCTATTAATGGTCTTAAACTCTAAAAAATATAGACTTAACTCTTCAAAACATTTCTCTCCAAAAACCTTTGATCAAAAACATGCATTAAGGAAAAATAACTAACTGTTTCAGAATTTATAATTCACACACCTTTGACAAGCAATGCGGTTGAACCAATATCCCAGAAATGGGAGCCTGGTGTGGATGGTATAAAAAAACATCGCTTTCTCCAACATTCCAGAACCCAATATCCCCAAATTTGTTACCGGCTACAACCATCTTCCTATCATTGGAGGGAAAAAACTTCATTTGAGTTATCCTTCCAGGAACAATCCGAGCTATATTTTCAGGATCTAACGACATACATTCCAACTTAAGGGAACACTCAATTTTCCTCTTTTTTACACTCCCATTGAGTTTTTCTTCTGAAAATTCCTTGTTGGAGACATCAACCAATGATTCAATGAAAGATCGATCAGAATCGGCGCCTCTATAAGCATCTTTCATGGGAATAGGACCCAAAGATTGAACCAAATAATCATTTTTTGGGGGGGAATTGCGAATGAGAAGGTTGGAATCTGAAGTAGCATCTAAATCTAAACCCTTGGAATCGGGTGGAATACCTCTTGTTCGAAGTGAGCGTCTAATTACAACAGGAGTTTCGGTTTTAGGTTTTTTCTCCAATTTCACACTGTACGATTTTGTAACGACCCTGCCAATTAAAAAATGTAAATGTTATTAATAATCTCAAGGGAAATTTAATGTTCAAGTGTGGAGAAAATAATGAACCAATTTTGGCAGTGAAAAATGAAGTAAATAAGATAGAAAAATACTTGGGACGGTTGGAGAGTTCGGAAACTTTGGAATGGACTTTGAGTTTGGCCATCATTTCATTGTTGCGGCGAATGTTTTCGAGTCGTTTCCGTTCGTAGTCGGTGAGTTTGGGAGGCGCCATTGAATTGAATTGAATTGAATTGAAGAAAGAGAAAGTTAGGGATTTTGTTTTGGAACTGCAACACTGAGTTTGTGAGAATGGGGATTTTGCTGTTTTTAATTATTTTTCATTTTTCATAAAATATATAGGAAGATGGTTTGCGCGGGAACTCGTATTTCGCACTGGCGGCAAACAATGATTTTTTTTATTACAAATTTGAATTATTTTTATTATTATTAATATTGATTAATAAAATATGAAATATAAAATAAAATGTTTATTTTTACACGCATAATTTCCATCAAAGACATGTGACAATTTTAACTTCTTTAAAATGTATTTTAGCCATTGATTATTAACAAAAACGTTCATGAACACGGTAGAAACGTCATAATTTATGTAGTCAATTACAACTTTCTTTTATAATAGTTTATTTGTATTTTCCATGTTAATATATCTTATTTTCACACAATTTTAAAGTTCAATGTAATTTTCATTTGTGACTTCTAAGGTGAAATATCAATTAAGTCTTTTATATTTAACTATTTTTAATAACAGTTGTTTTTGAATTTTAAAAAATTATTTTAAAATAAATTTTCAGTATCAAATATATTGGTGTGTTGAGTCGCGAATTATATCGTTTTCTTTAAAACGTTTTGTGATATTCTTTCAAATTGTGTAAGACAAATTATCAATCACGAAGTTCTCATGATACAACAACACAGACAAATTATCAAACTATATCGAAGTTCTTATGAACCATATAAAACTGTTCTAAAATTACACCATCTAAATATGGCGGTTAAAATCACTCGTGATATGTTATTATGATCACAACACAAAAACTACTCTATAAGAAAATTGATATTAGGACCACTCAAAAATCGAATCGACTAAGACATAAAACCCGCTCTAAAATGATAGTGGTATTATGACCACTCAAAATCGAATGAACATGAAGAAATGGGATAGTGACTCGGAAATGCATTGAGCAGAGGAGAGAGACGAAAGATATTTGAAAATTGCATCCAACTTTTTGTATACTTTTTACAATAGTTTTATATTATTTATATAATAATCGAAGCAAACTCACATATATTAAATATCGAATATGATACTTTAATATTGATAGAGTTGAAAAAAAATACTCAATATATTAGAGTTTTTCAATGTGATACTTCAATAAATTTTAAATTCACATATTAGCATACTCTATGTTCCAATAATCATCCACTTGAATTAAAAATGTTTATGAAGTAGTGAGAGACGCTTTTATAAGATTGTATATAAGTAGTTGTGTCTTTCGACTTGAACATTTGTATAGTAAGTAATATTTAGATTTAACAAGAATTACTCATAGTCTTGAACTTTATCTCAGACATCAAATTTACACACAATCTTTTCCATATAGTGTATTCTCAAAAGTTTGTAAATTAATGGTCATACACGTCTATCAAATTATAGTGAATGTTATAAGGATTATGTCTCAAAATTCAATAGGAAACGATATCACTTCCACATTCACATAGATGAGTCTATCAACAGTATTCCCGTAACTAGGTACTCCACATATGGTATAGATCTCATTTAATTTTTTTATTACCCCATCCCATCACCGCTTCAGGACTCGTGATTCTTTGATTTATAATAGCACATTCATTTCATATCACTTCACGACTTGTTATAACTTATTGAACATAATTATTAGGATCTCTAGTCTTTTAGGTCGGGTTACTATCACGAGTGACTCTATAGACAATAGACTCATTATTTTGGATGTATTTGAAACTTTATTTATAGCTAATCATTTTGTCAAATGATATGCTAAATTTTCATCAGTGTGTACATAATCTACTATAACAACTCATTTAGAAAGTAATTATATAATATTGTCGTGCTTATGAAGTATTTGTCATATTTTACCGTTGTAATAACGATTCTCGATATTTACAATAGTTGTTGTATATCGTAGTGGATCAACACATCTGAGATAAGTTTTTTTTTTTTCCATAAAGAGATCTCAACTAGCTTGCATTTGAACCAACTCATTTTTTCACTAGTAGTAACTAGTGCTATCATTTTAGACTTCGTGGTGAAATGAGTCAATATCATATGTTTATTCGAATTACAATATAAAACACCATCAGGTATCTTAAATATCCAATATGTTATTTTAATATTAATTGAGTTAAAAACTATTTTTTTTTCTTTTCTTCTTTTTATTTGTTTTGAGTCTATCCCCTCCCCTTTCTCTTTCCTTTATCTTCCATTGTTTTTTTCATTTCAACCAGTATTTCGACTTTTACAAGGAATCTGATGATTATTATTATGGTGGCCTTCGAACCCTATAAGTATTGAAACATAGGATCGATTTTTTTAAAAACAAAGAGCCCAACGAAGAAAAAAAAATTTACCATCAAATAGGGATGATGAAATTGGCAGATAAAGGATACATAAAAAAACATTGTTGCTGGAATATATACACTCTTCCCATTTTGGCACAGAAGTTCTTCAAGCCATGTGTTTGTTGTTTTCTTGCTAACAATAAAGCTAATCAAAAGCAAAATCAAAATTTAGATCGACGATTTCACCTCTTTGATGTTCTCACACACACTACACTAGAAGTCTAGAAGCACCATTTTGTGGTGAGGGACCTAAATGATACATCACCTTAGAAGCACCATTTGTTCATACATAAATTTTTAAAAATGCCAACACGTATATTTAAAATATTTTATTAATATATTAAAGATAAAAAATTTATATTATATTTTTCATTTATTTATAGATGAGATAATAATATAATATTCATCAATTAAATTAAAATTAAAATACAAAATTATGCATTTTATTTATCAAAATGTTAAAAATAAATTTTTAATAGATAATTATTATTTATGGAAGCGTTAATTTTACTCCTTAAGACAACCTAATTTTTTGAGTGCCATTAAGACGTGTATTTTACATTATGCGATTTGGCGCGAAGACCATTTGCACGAGCGCTATTAAAATCCGGTAGTTCGCTTCCCTCACGTGCTATCTGCTGCTTTGGTGCATCAAATGAAACAGTGTTTATTTAGTATTTAGTATTTAAAAGTAAAAGTAAAATCTCTTAAAAAAATCAAAATAAATATATTCTTTAAATGCAGCACTTTTAAGTTTGATCAATCAATTATTCTATATTTTCCTAAAAGTTTAACTAAAGTTTCTTTATTTGTTTCATCCACATTCTTGTTCCTTTTTTTTTACATGGTTCTTATATTTTCAAATAAATTAAACGGTTTTTGTTCCTAAAAACTATTAAAAAATTAAGTCGATGTAAGTTAATTAAGCTGTGCTAACTCATTTTTTTAATTGATGTTATACTATAAGGTGTGTTTCACAAATTGTTAATTCACGCCAACTAAAAAGTAAGTTAGTGTAAAACAAAAAATCCTAAAAATTTATATATACATTTTTGTTGGTTAACTATTTTTACTTTTAAATTACACTAAGTAGATTACCTGAACTTAATTAAACATATATATAGATATAGATGAACTCAATTCATCCAAGTAATTTATTTGAGTGTAATTAGAAAAAAGAAAATGTATGACTAGCAAAAGTGAAATATATAAAATCTAATTTATGTAGTAATTGACGGAGAGAAAATTAAAGGCATAATTAATATAATTCTCAAGACAATTGTTAATGATTCGAGCGTAGAAGTTTTATCTTAAAACTTGTATTTTCAACTCTTTAGAACTTAAAGTGTTTTTTAATAAAAAAATTATACTTTTGATATATTTAATATCAGCCTTAAAAACGAAGGGTACATGTGAACTGTTGGGGTTGATTGCAAGTCCCACATCGTTTAGTGTGGGAGAATAAGGAGAAGGCCAAGACTATATATTGAGTTTTGGTCATTTGTTTTCAAATGCATCAGCACCAGTCAACATGTAACATTTTAAGCTTGTATCTGACTTAGTTTAAATATTTGCTTTGTAAGAGTGTGGTTGTACTGGGGGTGTTGTTTTCACATAGTGTTTTTTCTCCGGTTTTGGAGTTTCCACGTTATATTCTTGTGTTGTGATTGTGTCTTGATTCTTTTGAACTTATGCTGCTGTTTTTTCCCAACAACTGGTATCAGAGCCAGGTTCGGAGGTTCGGTGGGATAATTTTTCTTAGTATGCTCTGTGGTTGCAGCTTTGTCTGATCTTCCACATCAGAAAAGAATTATCCTTGGTATTGTTAGGGGAAAGGTGATACTGTGAAAGTGTTGTTTAGGGAGGTTCTGGCTAAGGAAAGACTTGGTATTTAAGCGTGTCTCTTGTGACCCACCTCTCTTTCCTGGGAACTTACCTGGTGCACAGTTTACAGTCTGCGTGCAGCTGCTATGTCTTATTCAAGCGTCATGAAGTTTGACATAGAGAAGTTTGATGGAAGAATCAACTTTGGCTTGTGGAAAGTACAAGTCAAGGATGTGCTTATACAATCAGGATTACACAAGGTATGTGAAGAGAAATTTTCAGGTGGAACAGTATCTGAAGAAGACTCTGAGACAAGTGCTAGCAAGGTCTCCCGTTTGTCCTTATGGTATTTCCGCTATACCATGAAAAAGGACAAGTTATTGCTAGCGGATTCAGAATAGCACACGGGCATTGGTTGACATTGATGCAAGGTGTGTGGTGATGTGTCGATGGCTGAAGAACTTCCTGGAAGCCAACATGGGAGTTGCACCATAAATTTCAGCGAGGTTTCGACATGAGAAAATTCTTGGAATGGTTTAGTTCCAAGTGGAGAAAATTCTTGGGATGGTTTAGTTCCAAGTGGAGAAAATTCTTGGGATGGTTTAGTTCCAAGTGAAGTGTACTTTTTATGGTGGAGTATGATTGTCGGTGAGACAATGGAAGCGGAAGCTGTAACTCTTACAATCAAGGTGGAGATTGTTGGGGTTGATTGCAAGTTCCACATCGTTTAGTGTGGGAGAATAAGGAGAAGGCCAAGACTATATATTGAGTTTTGGTCCTTTGTTTTCAAATGCACCAGCACCAGTCAGCATGTAGCACTTTAAGCTTGTATCTGACTTAGTTTAAATATTTGCTTTGTAAGAGTGTGGTTGTACTGGGGGTGTTGGGTGTGGGTGAGAGAAGTCTATGTGTTGTAACAATTTTCACATAGTGTTAATTCTCTGAGAGAAGTCTATGTGTTGTAACAATTTTCACATAGTGTTAATTCTCTGGTTGCCGGTTTAGGCAGCGGCCGTGGTTTTTTCTCCGGTTTTGGAGTTTCCACGTTATATTCTTGTGTTGTGATTGTGTCTTGATTCTTTTGAACTTATGCTGCTGTTTTTTCCCAACATGAACTTGATTGATTTTTTAAAAAAATAAGCATAAATTGCAAAAATAAAATTAAAAATAGAAATGAGCTTAACTACGAATCGCCCAAATTTTCTTGATTTTTAACAAGTCCAAACTTTTAGTTAAATATTTGTAGATGTAACAAATATATTTAATTATAAATAAAATAAAAGGCACCAGGGATGGGAAGAGAAATGTATCTAAGAGAGAGGAAAATCGACTATGAGTAAGATGCCAACTCATTCGTTAGAGTCAAACCAAAATTCTTTCGCTTACTTTAGCATTTTCCTAAAAAAATTCGGGCAGGGGTATATGTACTAATAAAACATTGTAACGAAAACTGAGTAAAGCATACTTACTACCAAAAAATACCTACAAAATTGTTTTCGATTTAATATTATTATATATTTTTTTCTGGTTTTTGAAAAATGACCAGCTACAACATACATTTTATAGCTTTGCATAATAGTGTCACATCTATGATAAGGAAGAAGTGGGAATGTATAAAGCAAATGAAATACATAGTTTCATCTGCTTCCATTAAGCTCTGGTCCCGTCTTCAACGATAATGCATCCTATGGATATTTATATATTCCATAATATTTTCATTCCTTAAAATTCATTTAGAGTGTATAGTGTTGTTGGATGGTATCAATGTCAAGACCCTTCAACTTCACCACAGATTCAACATGTCCCTTGAGTGTGTGGAGCTCCTTGAGCCTGAAAATATTAATCAAAATTATAGTTAGTATTATTATACATATACTAATAAAAAATCAGCTACCATTTCATTAGATGGATTATTATTTTTATAGAACTGAACCTAGCAGCCTCAGCACGTTTCTTGGCTTGCTCAGCAATTTCGGATTGTTCATGGTGGTTGTTGTTGTTCTTGTGGGTTTCAGGAACTTGGAGACCATGGAGTGTGCGTTGAGCCAAAGCCCATTGAGCCTCCCTCTCTCCTCTTCCATAGTCCTTCTTTGTTGTGAAAGCAGTCTAGATACAATAATAGCAAAAACACACTCATTGCATTGCGCGAGACTACACCAATAATAATTTATATAAAATGGTAATCATATGTTAGTGTCTTAGTGTTGGACACTAACACGTCTAAGACACCAGGCAAGCTTTCAATATGAATTTACAATGCTACATAAAAACTATGAAACTAAGGAAATTAATTGTGATTTTTATACCTTATTATCTAGCATGTTGTCCCATGCCCTGCCTGATAATCCCAAGCGGATTAAGAACTTGAGGATGTCAAGAGGAATGTAAGTAACTATGGTGAAGATCCAGATAACTCCAGCCCATTTCCATCCAATGCCATTAATTCTAGCAAACTCCCAGTGTGCATACACAGCAATCACAGTTGCCACCTATAAGTTTAATAATTCACAAATACACGTATACTATGATTAATTTCCCATTTTTTAGAGAACAGTGTTTTTTTCTTTCAAATAGTAGGTAGATATAAACACTAACCAATTGTGCAGCAAAGAAGGCAACGACAAGCAACAAGCCAGGGCGTTCAACATAAGACCAACTCCTTGACCTTGTCACGAAGATGAGTGCTTGACTAATAATACTCACTTGAAGATACAGAGCTGAGTTTAGTTGATCGTTGCTCTCTGCAATTGGATCCACACCAAAAACTCTCTGAAACAACACAATGAGAGAAAACATGTCATCTTATGTTATAATTTGAGAAAATACTAACATATGAAAACTAATATACTGACATTTGTCTATTAAAGTATTGAATTTGAAACTGCTGGAATTACTTACTGTGAAGAAATCAGTGTCATGAACTAAATAGAAGAAAACAACAGTGATGATGGCCATGTAAGATCCAAGAACAATTCCAGTAGCGAAGATTTCTTTGAGCTTCCATGAATCAGGCACTGGTGATGGTTTCACTCTATCCTTGGAGATGGTCATGATGGTTCCGTCGTTCAAGATGGCAATGATGAGGACCATGAATGGTGAGAAGTCAAACTTCCATATCAAAGCAACAAGCATGAATCCAAACACAATACGGATGGTGATGGAAACAGCATAGATTGTGTAGTTCTTCATCCTTTGGAAGATGGCTCTGCTAGTTAACACAGCACTCACAATCACACTTAGACCTGGTTCTGTCAAAACAATGTCTGAGGCACTCCTTGCGGCATCGGTTGCATCAGCAACAGCAATACCAATGTCTGCCTTTTTCAATGCAGGTGCATCATTCACACCATCTCCAGTCATACCACAAATGTGTTTTCTATCTTGCAACCTCTTCACAATCTCGTACTTGTGTTCTGCATATATGCCACACATATGCATGAAAAAAATATCAATACAATCTATTCAAAACAGCTTCATAATTTTAGCAGTGCATAGATTTTTCTTTAGGTTCTCATTTATTTTTAAAAAAACTGTAACAAACAGATAAAAAAACTCTTAAAAGTGATTATTCTTGGTAGTCTTATTAATAATTACCAGGGAAGACTCCAGCAAATCCATCAGCCTTCTCAATGAGTTCATCAATTGGGATTGATGCAATGGCAGGGTCCTTATTATCACCAAGAAGTGAGGACGAAGGATACATGTTGGTTCCCATTCCAAGTCTGCGACCAGTTTCTTTTCCAATGGCAAGTTGATCACCAGTGATCATCTTAACATTAACGCCAAGGTCAAGAGCACGTCGAATAGTCTCAGCACTGTCATGCCTTGGAGGGTCAAAGAGTGGCATGAGACCCACAAACTCCCATGCATCTCCTTCACTTTCCTTGGTCTTTTCTGAAATAGTCTATTCAACCAAAAGAAAAATGTTTGTAAGATATATTGATATGTTATGTTGCATTGTATCGAACATCAGACACACCTTCAATCAGAAGTATTGGGCAACATAGGATACTAGACCATTTACTCACCTGGCGGGATACACCCAATGAGCGCAGACCGCGTTCAGCAAACTGATCAATGATTCTGTGAGCCTTTTTCAAAGTCTCTCCCTTGAGTTGACAAAGTTCAATAATCTGATATACAACATGCATGGCTAGTCAGATATCATGTTTTATATTATAAAGTAAAACAATAGTCACTCCATGGTGATTAAAGTGATATATTAATATCAGTATAATATACACACACACACAATATTTGCTAATGAAATGAATCCCTTACTTGCTCAGGAGCACCCTTGCTGCATCTGTACCAATTTCCTTCGCTGTCATAGTAGGTAATAGCTGTGCGTTTACCCACAGGGTTGAAGGGCAAGAAATGCACCTCAGTGATTCCTGCTCTAGCCTGGAATGTCACAACAAAACCCAATTGACAAAATTAAGCCACTTAATGCACTTCTTATTAAGTGTTAAACACAAGATTAGTTAAGGTTTGTATATATATAATATAAAAAATGTAAGTTTTTTTTTTAAAAAAAAACATAATTCTCAGTACCTCCTTGGGGTCACTCAACATCCCAACGATTGAAGCATCAATAGCATCCTGGTTTTCAACCCTGGAAGCCCTGGCAGCAGCCAAGAGAAGACCTTCCTTGTCTAAATCAGCGGGGAACACCTGTGTTTACAATCAACAACCTTGATCAGAACAAAAGGGAGACACTAATGCAATATGTTGTTTCATTATCACATTTTTTTGTGATAGTCAAAAAAGCTTTTAGATTGGTCATTAACCTCAATCAAATTCCTGTCCACAGTGAGCTTGTTAAGCGTGAGAGTTCCAGTCTTGTCACTGCAGAGAACATCCATACCAGCCATTTCCTCAATAGCTGTCATCCTCTTGGTGATAGCTCCTTGCTCAGACAAACGGTGAGACCCAATAGCCATGGTCACAGACAAAACTGTTGGCATGGCAATTGGGATACCTCCAATGAGAAGAACCAACAAATTATCGATACCTTCTCTGTAAGCCCTTTGTTGGATTGGGTACATCACAACAATCTCAATCAACATTCCCACGGCAATGGAGCAGATACAGAAGTTTCCAATGGATGTCAACACCTAATAGAAATCCAATCAAATTAATATCTAAACATTAGCATGTAGTCCAAAGTTATTATCAATTATCAAATAAATTAAATTATGAAACATTTTGTGTATGTTTAGAAGCTTATATTAAAATCACAGTGGCACATCATGATTCTGCCAAACTCAATGTGAATCCAAAGATGCACTTATTAGAAGCTTATATTAGAAAACAAAATTGAAAAGTGTACCTTTTGGAAGTGACCAACATTGTTGGTGCTGTCAACAAGGTGAGCAGCCTTTCCAAAGAAGGTATGGACACCAGTGGCAATGACAACAGCCTCAAGCTCACCTTGTTTGCAGGTGGAACCAGAGAAGACCTCATCACCAGGGTTCTTGGTGACTGGAAGTGACTCACCAGTGAGTGCAGATTGGTCAATCTTAAGGGCATCTCCCTCCAACAGACGAGCATCAGCTGGAACAATATCTCCCAACTTGATGCTGATCAAATCTCCAGGCACCAAAATTGCTGCCTCTTGCTCAGACCATTTTCCATCCCTCAACACCTACAAATTAATTGGTTAGTTAATTCTCTTCTTGTCGGCTGCAAGTGAAAGTGAAATTTAATAGTTCTAAATTGCAGCCCGCTACTGCAATTACGAATATAACAAAGTATTTAGAGGTCTCCACTCAGAACTATTTTACATTGAAATACTCTATCTGAAATGAAATATAAGTAGAAATAATAACTGAAAAGTTGATGTAACTAGTCTAAAATTTTTAGTTACCTTTTTACTTATATTTCATTATGGAGAGAGTATTGCACAAGAGTGAATAAGCAAAAAGAAGAGTCATGTTATTGTTAATGTTACCTTGGTTTTGGGAGCAAGACCAGCCATCAAAGCTGCTGCGGCATTGCCTGCATTGTTTTCTTCAATGAAACTAATGGTTGAGTTGATGATGAGCAATACAACAATACCAACAAAATCTTGCCAATCTGCTGGCTTGCCCTATTTTATATACAAGTTCATTTTTAGATAACAAAAACAAATAAATTATGTAAACTTATAAAGAGAGATTAATTTGTAAATTGTAATTAATTACCCCTCCATTAGCCATTGCAATGGCCATAATAGCAGCAGCCTCCATAACCCATGATAGTGGATTCCACATGAAACCCAAAAATTTAAGGAACTTGCTTTCTGTTTTCTCTTCTAACTTGTTGGGACCAAAAATTTGTAGCCTATTTTCTCCCTCAGCTGAAGTTAAACCTTCTCTGCTACATTTTAGCTGCTTGAAAACTTCCTCAATGGGAATATTTTCCTACACAGACATATACCACATGCAAACGTAACATCTTAATTGTCATTGCAAAGGAAAAATAAAATAAACCAAACTGATTAAAAATTATTAAAAATCATCCCAATGCATGATTCTAAATTGGAATCTGCAACCGCAATTATAATTGCACCGGCTGCATTTTTTATTTTTTTTTTGCCGCAATAACAAGAATCGCAGCATAACTGAAACCAAAGTTTTAAACACTGACATTATATGTGTTTTTGTTAACTTACAAGATCCACACTCTCCTTCTTGAGATCTTCAAATAAATTTTCAGACTCCATTATGTCAAAGCTATAAAATTACTGCCTTCTTCCTAATTTCTTTCTGTGAGCCCTGTCAGAGCCCGCCCTCCTGTAGGCCTCAAAAAGAGGCCTGCAAAGGGTGGAAAGGAAAATAATAAAATTGTTTTTTTGGTATAAGGAAGATGACAGTAGTTGCAGGCTCTGGATTATCTTGTTTTATAGGAGATGGAACAGTAGGTAATGCATGGTCGTATGGTATTCTATTATTGTAAACCACTAAGTATTCCTTTTCCTAAGGAATGTTTGTTGCATTCCTTTTGTGGCCCACCAATGTCCACGGGTCAGTTTTCTAAGTGCATATTTGCTTGCAAAATTTCCACTTGTTTTCTTAATTTATCATTATAATTATATATTTGCATGTATCATGCTATATAAGCTATTTTTGTTGGTGGTCTAGTCCATGCTAAATTAATTTGTTGACATGGGAAATTGAAATACAACTCACCAGCCATTATCAAATATCATTTAAATGAATATTCGTTCAATTTATTTGACGAGGTTTTTGTAACGTGCATGAATAAGTCTCTAAACAGAAAAATGATTGACTAATCGTTACTCGTTAGTACTACGAGGTGCCGTGAATTTTGTTAGACATACATTTATTTTTATTTTCTTTCGGTTAATATTTAATAATGTTGGCCTGAAATAATTACTGAGTTGCTTTATGTGTCATGTCATTATATAATGATTTTTGGAAGAAAAATAATAAATTTTTTGATGTGTTTAAGGATGTTGGAACATTTAAACCATTAACAAAGTCAAAGATGTCAATCAAACAAAGTAGATTTAAATATTTTTTTTTAATGTTCAGTTTTGAATTCTTTAGTAATCAATTTGAATTACATAAATGATCATTTTTTAATATTTTCTTTTGGATACTTGATCAACACATAAACTCTTTTGTAAAAACATTTGTTTAAAAGGCTAATCGCATAAACATTTATAGACTTTAATGATTAATCTATTACAGATGTAAACTTTAAATGATTAATTTGTTAAAAAAAAACTTAAGGCTATTAAAAACAAATAATTAAAGGACACATTTATCCTTATAATTCACTTATATTAACATATAACAATGTCATAAACAGAGTAAGGTTTTTTTTATATAAAAAAAAAAAAAAA
>JBBPBT010000347.1:80669-95266 GCA_037974875.1 Cicer bijugum | reverse complement strand
AAATGATGTGTCAATTGAAGTAGTTAAAAAATTTGTAAAAATGTCAGAATAGAGAAAAAAAATTGACTAAGATTGAAATTAGATATTTTGATTATAATTTTTTTAATTAAATACATATAATTTTATTTAATTAGAATAATTATTTTTAAAATAATTTATTTGTAAAAATGTCAGAATAGAGAAAAAAAATTGACTAAGATTGAAATTAGATATTTTGATTATAATTTTTTTAATTAAATACATATAATTTTATTTAATTAGAATAATTCTTTTTAAAATAATTTCCATTATGACTTGTCAAGTCGTGAATTTCCTACCATGGCACGTCAAAAAAAAAAGTGAGGGATTGTAAAAAGGAGTAAAAATTGAAGAGATAAAATGGCTCATTTTAATCATGAAAGATTAAAATTACATAATTGAAAAATTAAAGTGACCAAAATTATAATTAAACTTATTTTATTATAATTAAATTTAAATTTTAAATACTACTTAAAAGTTAAGAATTATAAATTTCTTTTTTTATAAAATGTAAATCTCAAATAAATCTTTATATTTTTTTTTTCAAAAATTGCCTTTTGCTCCCTATTTTTTTTACTTCTTTACAAAATAGTCTCTAAAAAATTCAATTTATTAATAATAACCTTTAATTAAAAGCAATTTTAAATTAGTTTTTGATTTTTTCAAAAGACGTAACAATCTTTCTTTATAATGGTCTATATTAATTTTAAATTTTTTTACCAAGGATGAGATGAAACCCACGTCCTCTTTATTATTATTCCCTAGATCCCTCCCTCCAACCGAGTTAACCTTAATATACTTTAAACAACAAGATGAGAAAAATGTTTTGAATTTACCTTGCGTTGAAATTTGCCAATCAAAAGTATCCAAACCAGCAACCCAAAAGAAATATCCACGAAGTGAAAAAGCTTGAGCAAACCCAATCTTAATCGACACCATAAATGGATCATCGTACCCAATCCAAGTACTTCCTTTATACGTATAAACCGACGCCGTATCCACGTCATACACAACTTTCGCCCTCGTTAATTTAATAAACTCCAACACTTGAAAATATGCCATTGAACCATCCATACCCGGACCCGCCCCAACACTTGGTGACCCGATTCCATTCACTTTTCGATCTGCTAACTGCCACGTCTTCCCATAGAGAGGCACTCCCATAACTAACTTTTCGGGTAAAACCCCGACCCGGATCCAAGAAATTAACCCACTCGAAACAGTCACGTTACTTTTAGGGTCGAACATTCCAGATGGAGCCCCGGTTTCATTATTTGTCGACACGTGAAGATCGTAACTCATTACATTTATCCAATCCAAGTTCTTGTTAATTGAATCAACTGGATAAGTACGCGGTTCGCCGGAGAGAAAAAAACTCGCGGCGAAGTAAACGGCGGCGGTGAGAAGCAACGGCGGTTTTCCGGTGACGGAGGATTCCGCTGCAATGGCGTTACGCCATTGGAGAAATAATTCTCCAAGGCTGTTCATTTCGTTAGAGGTTTTAGGAAACTCCCAATCGAAGTCGATTCCGTGGAAACCGAACGTTCGAGCGACGTCGATGGTGGAATTTATGAAGGCGGCGCGTGCGGTTGCATCGGAGGCTATAGAAGCGAATAATGTGGAATTGCTACCTCCACCCCCTATTGAAAGGAGGGTAGAAGCGGGAGGTGTTTTGGTTTTGAAAGTGTTGGTGAAAATTGTGAACGACGTCGTTTGAGAAGTTGAAGGCTGTAGTTTGTAAGTGACGTTGTCGGGTGTGATGAAAGCGTAGAAAATGTGAGTGAAGAGTGATGTGTTTATTGAAGAAGGAGGGAAAAGAGGGTTTTCTAACCAGTATATGCCTTTCACACGTGTGCTTGATGATGATGATGACGATGATGACGACGCGCACGTGGAAGTTTTTGTAGCTATGGTTACGAGAATTGCTAAAGTGAGAAATATTTTCAGGCTTGCCATGATAAAATGTATATATGTTTTTGTTAATTATTTATTTATGGATTAAGGGGTGTATGTATATATAGTAGCTATGTTGTTAAGGTAAAGGGTATGTTTTATCTTCTATGCATTTTGGAGTTGGGATACATGATAGCATGTAACGATTAGTTAAAAGCTGGCATTATCTTTAGTTATTTTGGTTGAAATTAAATATCAACTCAAAGGTTTCCGCGTTTGCATGAATGAATCCTCGAACGAAATGATTGACTATAATATTTTTTAAAGTTGTGTTACATCAAAAAGTCGTAGAATGTTTAGGATAAATGTATTGGTTTAGTTTGTTTATTATTATTTATTTGATAAGGACACTTAGTTTATGAACTCAAGTTGAGGTCGGAAGATCATCTAATGTAATTAATTAGTAGTATTTTATTGTATCTCTAATTAAGTTAAGCGGCCACCAAACTAGCTCGAAAAGAGTATGTGAAGATGAATGTAAATAAGATTTGTGAGCACACAGCCGTCCTCGGTCCTTTGGATTAATTTCATTATTATTCAATTATGACAGAACGGTTTATGATTTCTCTTTTTGTTTCAACAAACATCAAACTACGAGCGTTATTGTTTTTCGGCACGAAATGAAATATAGTTAGCTCCAAATTCCAAATTCAATTCAAATACAGCTTAATGATTGATTAATTTATTAATTAATAATAATAATACTCCCTCTCAAAGACTCAAACGTAAGAGCTTCTTTGATAAATTACTTAATCCATTTTAAAAGTTATTTTATTTTATTTTGTGTTGCATAACTTGCATTATTTATCCTTATAAAGTGTCTCCGTGTGAACCGTAAACGATCTTTATGGAGGAATCTTGAGTTTGACTTGTATCTTTAGGCTGTCTGTACTTTGGAGTAGTTTTTTTAATTCATTGGATGTTACTTTAGGCTGTCCCTTCTTACATTCAAGAAGGTGATACACATTTCTGTAATAAAAAAAAAAGGTGAAACTAATTTAAAACTAAAAAGAGTCTTTCTAAATTGCAAGGCCGTACAGACCAGCAAACAAGTTTATATTAATTGGCTAATTGCACATTCTTGGTATCATACATGCATGTATTGCAAGTGGATCAATTAAATCATTGAATTATTAAATTTGTTTATTTTCCATCACTTGTCACTCTTTCTCTATTGCTTCTCAATTTTCTATATCACTAATTTACCAGTAGAATATATATACTTGTTGAATTATAAAGGGTGTAAGGTCTTAAATTATTTCCCCCCTCTTTTAAGGTACCAATGAAAAAATGTAATTACTTGACAGGTTGGATTACAACGTGCCTTGAACTTACCACCATGGAGTTATGGATGTGTTCAAGCCATATTTATGATGTTTCGGTTGGAATCCGAGTTCATAAAATGCCAATGTTTAGGTTAGATTTTATGTTTGGAATGGCATCATAATGATTTGATCATTGTTCGAGATACTGTTAAATTTAATTTTTTTTTTTTTTTTATACTCTTAATCATTAGAGAATATATGATGATTGTTTTCCAATCATAATGCACAATCCACGGTATAAAGATAGCATACAAGGAGTTTTAGTAAAAGTTAGAAATTCTATCATGTGTCTTCTTTAGGTGAAAGATTTTTCTTAAGATAGATAATATAAAAATTCCTTTGTTTTCTCAAAATTTTATCTACTAGATCTAAAAAAATCTTACAATGCCTAAACAAGATATCACATTAAGCACTAGAATGTCCTGCACCACACCATCATCATCTTGGTACCATCTGAGAAATTGTAACATCATTGATTGAAGAAAATTTGAACCCTGAGTTAAACATATCTCCCTTATCATATGCATAATCTTCATGTTTTTTGGTCGAAAAAGCGGGCATGTTAGGAGTACAGACAGCTGCACCTTCATTCTTTAGCATTGAATCAACTTCTAACATGGAAGGTCTATCTGCAGAGTTCTCTTGAACACACAAAAGAGCTACCTGCATGCATCTCATGATTTTACAATGTGATTTTGTATCATCCAATGACGGGTCAAAAAACTCCACACCTCTGCCTTCAATCCACAACTCATATGCCTGAAAATAAAATAATAACTCGTTTTCATGTTTCGACATCAAGAAAATTAACTTGGAATAAATAAATTAGTCATCGAAATGTTAAACTAATAAAAATCTCGTCGAAGATTTTGTCATGTGCGATTGAAAAAGTCTTTTCTTAGAATAGATAGATAACTTACATATTCCAAAAGGTTCATATTTTTATGTGTGCCGTAATAACATGAAGTCCTCTTTCCGCTTATGATTTGCAAGAGAAGAACTCCAAAACTATAAACATCGTACTTGGGTGAGTATATACCTTTTTTGACATACTCTGGAGGTACATACCCACTACAAAAGCCAATACAAGTGATTAGAGACATCGAGGGAACAACTATATCACATTATTAATTATGATTTACTTACTATGTTCCTACGATCTTGCTTGTGTTAGCTTCAAGTTCATATTTCCCAAAAATTCTAGCCATTCCGAAATCTGATATCTTAGGATTCATCTCATGGTCTAACAAAACATTACTAGCTTTAAGATCTCGGTGAATTATAGTAAAATTTGAATACTCTTGGAGATAAAGAAGGCCTTGAGTAACACCTTCAATAATATTCATACGCTTCCTCCAATCTAGAAGAATTGATTCCCTTGGATCTGTATTAAGTTCAATTCTGAACTATTAGTCAATCAATATGTATATAGCTGAATAAAGCAGTACATTCTGGAATTATTGCAACTTTGAATATAATTAATTGAGCTTAGTAGCAAGTTTATATACATTTCACTAGCATATAAAAAACTAGCATGCTATTTTATTGAGAAAAAAACTTAATGGGTCAAGTAATGTTACATACCAAAGAGAAAATTATCTAAGCTTTTATTTGGCAGGTATTCATAGATAAGAAGCTTCTCATATTTTTTTGTGCAGTAACCCAAAAGTCTAACTAAATTCACATGTTGTAGTCTCGCCGTAAGCGCAATCTCGTTTTTGAACTCTTCAAGTCCTTGTTTTGAGGTTTTTGATAGTCTTTTGACAGCAATTTCTTGTCCCTTCCGTAATTTTCCCTGACAAAATCAGATCATAACATAGTCATCAGAGTATTTCTTATTACAACATTGCACTCTCAATTTGTGGTATGGATGTCATCAGAATCTGAAAATAATTTGAAAACTGCTACAGATGAGAATACATCATTACTAATAGAGTTTTGGTTAACTAGTGATTAAAATATCTCAACAATTTAATGTTTAGGAAATCATATAAAAGAATACATCATTACTATCCTTGTCAAAGTGATTGAAAACTTTGATAATCTTAAATTTACATTTCACAGTTTCTCTTTGCATGAAATATTTCACTAACATATGAATTTCCAATTGTTTACCTTGTACACTACTCCAAATCCACCCTCTCCAAGCTTATTTTCTTTTGAGAAGTTATTTGTTGCTACTTTAATTGTGAGATAACTAAATATTATCAAATCAGAATCATTTCCATTAAGATTTTCTTCACCTGCTGATAAATATATCCTCAGTTTGTATATTAGTCTTGTAATAGAGGTCACTGTTCCTGCTAAAATGGTATGAGATAAATAAAAATCTCTTGATTTATTATACAATTTTATCACTCTAAGGTGAAGGTATTATATTCTTGCCTTGGTAATAATAGCATAATACTATTCCCAAGAGAAGTGCAATGGTCAAAGTAGTAAGCAGAACAATTATCAGCAACCTTCTGTTATGATGATGATCTTCATCTAGTACTTCTTGAGCTGAAGAATGATTCAAATGTCAATCTAGGATTGCAACACCAATATATAAGATAGGCGACCTAATACAAAATCTATCATAACCATGCTATGCACTGAAACATGATTGAATATATTAGTACTAAGATGAGTGACCTCTTGAAAAGTATTCGCGTTTCATATTTTATATATTACTGCAACGTATATACACAGTTACCGCAAATTAAAATTCATGTGCTATTAAATAATCAATAATGCACTGAATTCCACCAAAATTCTACAACTAGACATGCTTTGGGGAGAGTAGTAATGTGTGAACAAGGGTAGAGAAGGATCTTTAACATTTAAAATCTTACAAAATGAGTAAAATGGAAGGTTTATGAATAATCTCATTCATTGATTAAACTAAAGATTACAAATGAGAGATTATATATAAAGTGAATAACTTTTAATATCTCTTAATAAACTCAACTAATTATAACAAATATAAAATCAACTTATTATTAACTAATGAATGATAAAGGATAAAGGTTTTCGAGCTAACTAATCTAATATGTAAGAATCATTCAAATATATTTTCAAGTCAAATATTTTCCACTGAAAAACAAGCAAATAGTGTAGTGGACCAAGTAAAATTCCAAATAATATTTTGCTTGAAACTTGGGGCAAAGAAAATTTACCTGCCCTTGAGAGGACCCAATTGTCATCATTCCCCACTTGGAACACGTTGTAACCAAGTAGTCCATTTTTCTTAGCATAAGAAACTTTTTCCTTAATAGCTTCCACATCATCAAAATTAACCCAAGTAGTGGATGCAACTGTGAAATAATTCACCACAACAGTAGCATTATAAGATGGAACAACTCCATCTCCAAAGCTTCTAATGTAACTTTTTATAAACTTATAAGCCATGGCACCATCCATTGTAACAGCAGGTCCAAAAGCTGGTTTTCCAACACCATCTTCTCCTTGTTTCACAAGTGTCCATGCATATCCATGATAAGGCAAACCAACTACAAGTTTGTTAGAAGAAAATCCCCTTTTTCTCCATTCTTTGATACCAGAATCAGTATTTTCCCAACCATAAGAACCATACAAAGCCGCATGAAAACCCGTTACGTTGTCCTTTTTAGGAACATAGTAATCATATGCAGCAAAATGAACCCAATCCAAATTATTCTGCATTGATTCAAAAGGGTAACTAATAAAATCCGAAGCTTTGAGATAATAACCTGTCATCACCAACACCAACTCTGTCTTTTTCGAGTTTCTTGCATCAGAAGTTATCGCGATTCGCCACTCTCTCAAAAGGGTTGCTAAATTTGCAAGTTCTTTACCTTTCTTTGGTAACACCCCACAAAGGTCTATGCCATGAAACCCATATTTTCTAGCTGTTTCAATCGAAGAATCAATGAAAGATTGTCTATAAGAAGATTGGTTTAGCATTGAATTAAAAACCAAAGAGTTATCTCCTCCACTGTAGATTGATAAAAGAGTTGAAATTGATGGGTTTTGAAGCTTAACCGTGTTAGTAAAGATGGAGAATTTGTGTTCCTCAGAAGAGTTTATGAAGATGTTGTAGTTTGTGGAGTTAATGAAAGCAAAAGCACATAAGAGGTGTGTGAAAAGATTGGATTTTATGTCCGAAGATGAAATTTCACTGGCGGAATAGTAATAACCGGCTTTCACACATGAAGTTGTATCTGCAAATGAGTGAGGGAACAGGACAAGGATAACAAGGAAGGTAGCAAAATGTGTTGGAAATATTGTATTGTGTAAGGAAGAGTTCTATTGTCTCGAGACTCTTCTTATAAAACCTTGTTTTCATACAAATGACTGTGTATACGTGTTGGCTAGTTAGATCTACATGTGATATCAGAATAGTTAATATCTTCAAATATGTTTAAATATTACATTTTTATTTAAATTTAAATCTATTTAAAATTTTAAGTAAAATATCATGAAAATATATAATTTATTTCTTATTTTAGAGATTTAATATGTTTTTAAATTATAATTTAGTTCTATATATAAAACAATGAATAAAAATTTATGATATAATATTTCATTTAAAAAAAAAAGTTCACATAAAATATATCACATGTATTTTCATTTCTAAAAATAAAAATAAAAGTTACATATATTGATAAAGTTTTGAACTTAATATAATTAAGATTGAATCGTTAATTATTAAATTCGTGAACTTCAATTCGTCATATTTATAATAAATACCAAAAAATATGTGTCTCGCTTCTATATAACTAGAGAAAATATTTGACTGTTGAAAAAATTTTAAGCACAAAAGTTTAAAAACATATTATTTACCTTTTGTTTTTTTTATAAGTATACTCAAATCTTATGGTAAAATTTTTACCACGATACAAGAGTTTTTCGTTTGTTGGACACCCTACCTAGTAGGTAGTACCTACAATTTCTAAGAAACTTCCCACGATTTGTTATTTACTTTTTTATTACTAAAGCTTGATAGGGTAGGATTTAGGAGTTTGTCCCTAGAGCGAAGAGTCTACCGGAAAATGCGTTACAAGAAAAAAGGAAAAACAAAATATTATACTAGCGGAGTTGAACTCTTCAAGAACATATTGCAATGATAGATATTTACACCAATAGCATAATTGTTAAAAAGAATTGCAAATTTTAGTTTTACAATTTTAATTCACGACAAATTCAAAGGTGTTGGACCAATGTAATAGGTGGTTAGCTATGGCATGCTAGTTATATTAACCATTTTGGCCTCTTTAAAAGGTTTGCTATAGATCTTTAAGTGGTTCGTTATAGATAATTTACATGTATCAATAAGCTAGACTATAAATCATTGAGTATTTTTCATTCATGGCATGGCACAATTACAAATTAACAAATGAAACCTTTTAAAGAAACCCATTGCATATGTTTGCAAAATATTTTTCTTCTTAATGAGTCCAACGGTTAAACTCACACAACCACAAACAGATTTATTAGATTGAAAAAGCATAAATGTAACTATACATTGATAGGGAAAAAAAAAAGTAACTTATCCATCTAATGAACAAACGTTACACTCCTAAAGCTATTTAATTTAATTACAATACATTTCCCCTCCTCATGCATGTCTTGTTCATATCAGAAATCATCCACTCATAAAAAGCTCTACTCTCTGCCTGCCAGAACTGTTGCACCTTCCACCTGATATTTCATCCCACCAACTTAACAAAATCAATACATAATAACTGGAAGTCACAAGCTCATTAATAGAGAGCAAAATTTACCAGAAATTAAATTAAATAACTAGAAATTGAGTTTTATATTGGTTTCATTTTGTTACCTTGAAAGTTGCACCCCAGATTTCTTCTTCATTAGCAGGGACTGCAGTAATTTTATTTTTAGGATTCTCATAGCACATCAATCCTCCAACAGCAGTTGAGTAGAAACATCCTGTCCAATTACAGACTAACATTGTCAACAATGAGGTAGATCAACTTAGAATTTCCTTGTACTAATTAATACTATACTTATATCAATCAAACCCTTTTATCAAAATAATCCAAGATTGAGCTTTATTATACACACTCAGAGACAAGATATAAATGAATGAATCAAACCAACTAGAAATTAGTTTGAAAATTAGGTCGTTGAACTCGATTCCACATATGCATTTATTTTGCTTCTTTGTAAAAACAAACAATTATTTTGTTTGAATCAAATTTTACCGGAAAAGTAATGTTCATGTCATCTTTGAGTCAAGTTTTGAGATAAATAAATTCTTATTGAATGGAGTTGAGTTGAGCTGAATTGAATTTTGACTTGAGTCGAGTTGAGCTGAATTGAATTTTGACTTGACTCGACTAGTTCCAGTCATAAGCACATGATATAAGAAATCAAACCTACCTTGAGGGAAAGAAGCAAGTGACTTGCCACAAGCACCTTTAAGCAATTCTAAATTATCAGCAAATGCTACATATCCATCAGCAGTTATTCCCCAAAATAGGGGCACCTTACCAAATTGATCCTGTCAAATTTAATACAAGCAAAATGAGCAAAGAAATTGAAATAACCATGGTAGATATTAGAAATTAGGATTACTTACAGAGGCCACAAAGAGGGTTGAAGTGGATTTGTCAAAAAGTATGAAAGCAAAACTGCCACTTAGATGACCAACAACATGATTGGGAGGATAAGGTGCTCTGTCACGTAAAGCTTTGTAAGCCTCAATCACCAAAACAACTTCATTGGCTGACTTGGCTAGTCCATACTGTTGTCTTAGGCTGCCCAAATTGTCAAGAGCTCCCTCAAACATGCAAAATATCTCATCCTTTACACCAAACGATCTGCCATTATCAAACTCAATATTTAGAACTTAGATAATAATATATTAGTATGTAACAAAATATAAGCAAAAGTAAGTTATTATATTTGTTCCAAATTTTGCACATATATATCAACTTTTGTTAACTCACTTTCACTTATATTATGCTACGGAGGGAGTAATATGATAAATATAGAGAGGTAAACTTAATACTAATAACTAACTAGCACAATGCAAAAATAAACAGGTCTACAAGTACATCAAACAAAAGCTTTGAGTGTTAAAGCCACCAGAATTGGTTTAGAGTCTTAAGTTCAAACAATTCAATGCTTTCATTGTTGTTGGAATGGCAAATTTGGTTCTAAAGTAAGCAAAAGTACAAGAACACAATGATTAATCATAGAATTCAACCAAATCGTCTTAAGTCTCCGACAATGGTTATGCACACCTCTTATAATAATTCTTTTGCAAGTAAACATTTTATTGTCCCTAAACTATTATTCTCTCAACTATTCGATCCTTAAACTATAAAAATATAATACATAATCGCTAAATTATTATCGGTCTATTAAGTTTATCCATCGGTTACTGATTCTACCAAACTTTTCATATTTTCCAGGTTCATCTTTTAATTCATTTTATTTTTTGTATCTCTTCTAGTTACTTGGAAAAAATAAATATTTATTGATAACAATAGTGTTTCCTCCCTCTTATCTAAGGTTTGTTATATATAAATATGATTCATTTTTTTCTTATCTGATACATACCTTCCTTCCTTCCTTTTGAATTTTGAAAATAGTTTCAGTCTAAAATTTGACGTTTCTTAATTTGATTCACTTCCTTTAATAATTATCTTTACATGATCATTTCGTGATGTTTTGAATATTATTTGAATGCTAATATTTTTTTAATAATTTTTAGGATGATAAAATTCAAGCCAATGCGCGAAAAGCTCTAATTCTTCTTAGGGAGATTGTTCTTTGATAAACTTCAATTACATTCGTATTGTTTTTTTGTGATAATAAATTTGAATTATAGCTACGATGAAGTGAGATAATGTGATTAATTATTTGTCTATGCTTGTGGAGCTTTCCATCACAGTACGAGACTATGTTCCCACTGGGCTGTTTAATTCTTCTAATAATTAATTCTTTTAAAAGAAAAAAAATGTAATAATAGAAATTTTATGAAGTTTACCTACCAAACTACCGCTCAAATTAGCATATCCAGTCTCAGTTTGATACATACTTTCTCTATTTTTTATGAATATTTTATTTTTTCCATTTTTTTATTAAAATTGATATTCGATTATTTTTTTTAGTTTAATTGACAAATATTATATTGAATGTGATATCTCAAATTTAACTTCAAGATCACAATTATAAGTGAATTTCGGAAGGGATTTAGTATCTTATATAAAAAACAATTTGTTGTTGGATTAATTAATTTTATTTATTAATATTCGTAAAAAAAACAAAAACAAACCGATACGGAAATAATCGAGATTATCCCATTTCGAGTATCTTTCCTAATGTAAAATTGGCCACATAATTCTGATTTTATTTTCTTCTTCTTTTGACAGCTCATAAGCCTGATTTTTTTGTTCGGTAGACTGCACGTCAAATACCGTTTAAAGCTCAGCACATAAATGGAAAGTCTCGGGTTTAAATTAAAATAAAAGTTCAGTCTATAGTATCAG
This sequence comes from Cicer bijugum, assembly GCA_037974875.1. Classification (NCBI taxonomy): domain Eukaryota; kingdom Viridiplantae; phylum Streptophyta; class Magnoliopsida; order Fabales; family Fabaceae; genus Cicer; species Cicer bijugum. The sequence continues at coordinate 83,490 of JBBPBT010000347.1, read as the reverse complement.
TAGAGCTAGATTCTAGAGAATCTTATAAGTATGAATTTCTTCAATGCCAAAAAAGTTAAGATCTGATTGTTTGCTAAGAAATTAAAAATGAAAATCCATAAAACATGAAATCACGACAATCTGCGTGATAGATACGACTACTAGATATACGCGGAGTAAGGATCGTCTCATCGGTGATGAATCGGGAGTTATCGACCGTACGATCTGATCGGTTATGGATATTTATTTTTTCGGTCTTTCTTATATAAAAAATTCAGTGATCAACAAGCCGAAACAATTTCACTTTCACAACAATAGATATCTGACAAACGACGTCGTATAGGAGAGTGTGATCTTGTTTACCTGGGTTGTAACGACGACTCGTTTTGGTGAGTATATGCAAGCTGGACATGATCTCCGGCCTCCACCGACACTGTCGACGCGTTGCTCTCAGTGAACCGCTTCACCAGAGCCGCGGCTGTCGTCTTCGGCGACGGAGTTCGGCTGCCAGCTGCAACGAGTTCGTCCGGCGGTGACACGACGGAGCTGCTGAATACACCCAACATATTTTACCCAAAATTTGTAAGCTCTTTGTAGTTTCTTATCTCAAAAACAAGAATGAAATCACTGAAAATTAAAAGAAGTGTGTGTCATTTTTTATAGTGGCACGAACCAGGGCAGTTAAGTCATTTCATTTTATAATAATAGAAACTTTGAAGAATCTAGCGTACAGTAATACTAATAATGAATCCTTCCAAAAAGAGTTAATACCTATACTATTTCATAAAAAAATAATGATACAGGTAAATTCTAAGAGAACAAAGGTCGTATATTTTACGCTAATGATCACCATCAATACTTTAAATAAATAAAAATTACAAAAAAAAAGTTGTATAATATTCTTTTAATGTAATAATAAATTCTGATTGATTGTCAGTATAAATTATATTTTAAATTTTAAATCATCCGAAATAGTTGATGATTTTCCTTGCTACTATATGAACATCTTCATTGTTTTGATAAATATTTTGAGTGTCTTGTTAATAAATCAAAAGTAAAAAAAAAAATAACTACAAATTTTAACTTTAAAATATTTAAATATACAGATTTAAAAATAATATTTTTATATTTTTGTTTTTAATAAGTATCATTGCACTTATTAATATTTATCTATAACTAATTAATTTTATGTCAATACAATGAAAAGGAAAGTGAAAATAATGATGATTTGGTGTGAGTGGGGATACACCATTAGATCTTGTAAAGCTTTAACATCCATGGTAGTAAAATATAGTCCATCATAGACCATTTGACGTTCTTGTCCACCAGATCACAGTTGTCAATCTACTAATAGTAATAAAGATGAGTTGCCAAAAAGAAAGACGGTTATTTTTACAAACAGATGAGATACATGCGTTGAAAGTTGAATTACATCATCATACCAATAATTGAAAATTTTGATTCTGCAAATTTGTACTAGTAATTTGAAAACCTTCCAATCCCTTGTACCAGAAGAAAATCTTGCAGTCGCTTAAATTTAGTCTGTTTTCTGTTTTTGAATAAAAAAAATTGATATTAATGATGTAGAATTGATCTCATGAATTAAATTCTAAAAATATATAAGAAAAAGTTTTAAAAGTGAGATTGAAAGCACCCGAAAAAATATGAAAAACTAAATGGAGAAAATCATTTCCATCTTGCATAGTTGTATGTAATTAGAATTTATTACACACAAGTATTTGTTTTCGCTTGCTATGTCACTCATATCTAAGGTAGAGACAAATTTATTCTAAGAATATTTTAATGTTTCTTTGTAGATATTAAAATTTACTTATATAATTATTAATTAGTTTTGTATTATTTTAACGAATTTATATTTAAATTATATAAAAAAAAAAAGTATATTTGTAGTTAGACAATTTATAGGCAATATTTTTTTTTGTATTTTAAAGAAAATATTGTGCACTGAATTAAGTTTATTAAAGTATAAATTGTATAAAAATTTGTAGATTTAATTGACTATTATAAGACTTACAAATTTAACTGTTTTGTTTACAGGAATAACTTTAACTGTTAAACCGGTAAAATTTAACAAAATTATTAATCACCTTAAAGAAAGCATGCAAAATGAAAAATAAGGAGAAGAAATTCGACTTCTCTAGCACGTTCCATAGATGTCCACACAAGCGATGTATTTAATCCTTTTTTTTTTTTAGTTTTATTTTCCTTCTTCAAAACACGAATGTCTCCAATTACATTTTATCACATTCTCCCATAATTAATTTAATCAGTTAACTCATTGTGGACATAATTTTCACAATGTCACGTCAATTCAATTTTCACAAGTTTTCTCACCACAATTCTCACATACAAATAAATGATAGGTAATTCCAAAAAATAACATACGTTGATTGGAGTGGTAGTCAACATTAATCACCATTCATTTATGGTAATGTGTTAAAGTTAAAAAGAAACTAAACCTTTAATTAATCTCTTTATCATTTTATTATTTAATTTATTTACGTCAGTAAATAAGTTAATCTTGTATCTTTTATAAAATTATAAAATATATTTTTGTGATTTTGAATTTAAAAGAAAAACTATTTTCAAAATAATAAAAACAATTAATTTCATTTCATTTTAGTTGAACTTGTTTTTTTTCTTTTTCAAAATTAACTTTGAAAACCAAAAGCTCACAATCACGGTAAATTGAGTCATTGAAGATGTATATATTTTTAAAAATAATAAAATGTTTTTTTTCTTTATTTTTAAAAATATAAATAATTTTTTACTTCAAATTTTTTATCTCTTTAATAACAAGTAAAGTTAACATATTAAATAT
>JBBPBT010000347.1:46514-62572 GCA_037974875.1 Cicer bijugum | reverse complement strand
ACCGTCAATTAATTATAATCATTATATCATTAGAGATATTTGACTTTTATCATAACTATTTCTAAATTATATTTTAAAATTATATCATGAATGATTGTGATATTTTGAATTGGATGAATATTCATCTATTAAAATGTAACAACTAATGAATTGTATGTTTTCATTTTTAAGAAATGAATTAAATATTTTTTAAAGAATTTTTAGTAAATTGTAAATAGAGACTATTTTGATTAATCCAAATTCATATTGATTACATCTATTTTGTCACCTTTAATGCGGATTAACAATTTTAAATGTTTATATAAAAGTGTGATTGTGTGCGTAAGGACGATTTTTTGTGTACAAAAGTGTTCTTGACAATTAAAAAATAGTAGTTTTTAAATATATTTCTAATTTTTTTAAACTAATTCAATGCTTCACTTTTTTATCTATTTCTTTTTTCTTATTATATTATTAATATACTATATATATCACATTATTTTTCTATTTATTTATCTCCTAAATAATCAATTAGATAATGAATGTGAACCAATTATTTTTCATTAGGAGAAAACCGCAAGCGCCATGAATCAACCCACCACCCACATGCTCATGATCTTAGATGGGACACACATGCCGCAAAAGAAGCAACGAAAAAAACACATAACTTATGTACACCTCTTACGTACATAACTGATTTGTTCTACACCTCCTACCTAAAAATATATTTGTTTTACTAGTAGTCAGGATGTAAGATGTACTAGTAGTAGAACTATGGATTCTTCGCAAAAATTGAAATGGTCAAAAGATGCTAACTTATTCGTGTAATATGGAGGTTTCGTATCACCGTTAACAAATTGACTTTTGGGGTCAAAAAAGAATTTGGTCAATAGCGTACAGTGAACTCCAAAATACGGTATATCCGCTCGAGGAGCTTAAATTGTGGATCACTCTTTTTTTATACGTCTATCTCTATTCGACCGAGTTTCGGTGCACTCACAATTACTTTTTATGTATGTCGTCTGATCTAAATTAGATCATTTGAATTTTCAGATTGAAGTTTTTTAAAATGAAACCATTGAGATCTGTCACATTGCATGTAATTATACAAATTCATGTTTAAATTATATGTTTTTAAGAGGCCGAGTATGACAAGCATTTGACACATATTCAAACCAATATGGAAATTTATATTTAACTAATTCATGGATTATTTTTTGATAAATAATATTTAAAAATATTTGTTTTTTCAATTATTATTCATTAGAAATTGATAGATTTTTTTTTAGTTTACAGAGATAATATGTATTTCTAAATTAATTGGTCAATTCATCTTAAATTTTAACTTAAAATAGGGTGCTTCATGAATCTCACTAGTAAAATTATGCGTTTATTGATTAATGTTAGTATTTGTGTGTAATTAATATATATAATCATTTGGATCTAGATAAATTTATATTGTATTTTTACTGTATTATTTAATTTAATCACATTTTAAAATAAAGATTATTATATTATATTTTTTTTTTAATTTTAGATTTCCTTAAAGTTTATTTACATGATAAGTAAAAAATAAGAGTCTTTTGTTGTTGAGTCGACCATATAGGTGAATAGACTATTTACAGTTATACAACCACGATGAAAACATTCAAGAGTTCGAATATAACCTTTACTCCAAGTTTAGTTGTAGGGTGTTTAACTATAAATTTTTCCAGGTTCATAAAGACTTTATTTAGGTATGAAATTTATTAAATTTTCAGCCGAATACGCTGCTACTACTTACCTTGGGGACAATATTGACAAATAATATCGTTAACAATACAATAGAATATATAGAAATATCATTTGTAATGTTAAAGGCTTCGGTTTTTAATTAACACAATATGTACACCATCAAGGACTACTGTTTATGAATATTTGGATTTAGGACTGCATACAAAACTACCTAAATATTATGCGAAGGAGCAATTATGGAATACTATTCCATTAATCGTAGTTAATAAGTCATTCTTTCTTATTGTCTCATAATTGTCTTCTTATGGCCATATGGGCTGAGTTCAAATTATTTTGGTGATATATTGTATAGTACGATTGATGATTATGATGAAGATGAGAAATTAATTACATATTCTATCATTTTCTTAGTAAAAATAGCATGAAAAAATATCACTATAATCATTTTCTTAGTAAAAATAGCATGAAAAAATATCACTATAAGTGTACTCATCTCAACTACATAATTGGCATCATTAAACTCAATAATCATTTGTAGTATTTTATAAATATTATTAATAAATCAGAAAAAATAAACAAATTATGAAGACAAAAAACCCTTGGAAAAATATTATTTGGAACGATGAGATTACAAAAAAATTCCCTTACAAATCAAAAAATGTTAATCCACCAAGTAAAGCCATGAAGAATAAAAGCATACAAAATGTGCTTGCTTCCATGTGAGTTTTTGTAGACCTAAGTCTAACGATACAACAATTGACTTACGAAGTTGGAACAATAACAAGATGACTGATTTCATATAATGACATCCAAGCATGCTAATAATGATGCTATTGAAAGCATGACTGATACACAAATGATTTCTAGCGACATTCTCTAATAGGACTTGGTATCTAGTTAACTATTTTAAACATCAAAGATAAATGAAAAACAATCGATGTCAAAACAATGAAAACAAAGTCTCATCAATTGAATAAGATAAAAGTGAAAAAACATTTATACAGATAACTAAGACAACTATATACAAATTTAAAGTCTCTTATGTTAAAATTTCATATATAAAATATATGATATAATATAATGTATATCGAACTTCTTTATGTATACTATTATGTATGTGAGTGAGGGAGATATTTTTTATGAAGAGAGAATATACTCTATTTTTTTGAAATAGAGAAAATAAAATATATATATTTTTTAATGAAACTTAAAGTGAAAGGAGGTGTTCAAACTTATAATTTATTGAGAAAAAAATATAATTTTTTTTTTTAATGTTATTAGTGAAACTTTAACTCAAAATTATAAATTCTAGACTTTTTTTTTCAATGACCTATTTTTTTATTACTAGACTAAAAATAAAAATAATAAACATCGATATAAAAATCAAATAAGGTGCAAAATCTGATTTGTTGAAAAATTATCAACGTCTATTCTTAAAAACAGAGATTAATGTCATTTTTTATATGACGAATAGACTTAGTTAAATCGATATTGAATTGGCATCAATCAAATTATTATTTTATCTACAAAGATAATAAAATTCATAAACTACTATTCTATCTATTTTTTTTTTATAAACAAAAATAAATTAATATATTTAATTCAAAATTTAAATAAATATAAAAAATATAAGACTTTTATTTATAAATAAAAGCGGATAGATAAAATAATTCTGAGAAGAATTATTTTATATCTATAACGACAAAAAAATAAAGAAAAATCATAAATAATCATTTCTAAATATATCTTCCACCATCTTTAAAATTCCAGTTGATTTTTAAATAAAGGACCATTGTGTACCAAGTGACCCATAAATAGAACGACGACACGTCAAATTATTTTGTGCTTCCATCGTTTTGATTTTCACGAGACAGGCAAACAAGATCTTTAAAATAAAAAGTCAAGTAAGCAAGAGAGGAAAATTAAATTAAATTAAATTAAATTAAATTAAATACAAATATAATTCGAGTTTGTCCCTTCAAAATCGTAAACGCTTTGGTGGTGAGTTCTTCTTCCTTCAGTTGATTATCGAATCAGCTTTATATCGCATTCTTACACTGCATTTATAATCACTGTTTTCGCATCACACGAAAGCCTTGAATTGAATTATTCGTGCTTAATTTCAATTCGCAATCACATCACTATTTATATTCGTTATAATTTGATTATCTGCCTTACAATCGATTAAATCACATAATTGATTATTAACCCTAATGTGAGTATTCAACTCGTGTATATTTGATTAATGGAAAATCAGAAAATGGCGGCAACATCAGAAGCTATTAATCAATTTGATGATTCGACGAAGAAACAAATGGAATCATTTTTGCGGGCTTTTCTTTCAATCAAATCACTGAAAGAGGACAAGACTCCTTGCGAAATTGACGAGGTGTTTACTGCATTTTATTATCTCAATATTCACTGCATTTTGTTATCTTAATTATTCTTGTGAATATGGTAAATAATGGTACCTGTTATTGTTCTAGGGTCTCTTTTTGGGTTCTTTTGGCTCTGCTGCGAACAAAGTAGCTCTGAAAAATGTTAATGTTACTCACATTTTGACTGTGGCTGGGAAATTGGTACCTGTACATCCTGCAGATTTCGTCTATAAAATTATTGATGGTACAATAGTTTTGGTAGAACCAGATAATTGTTTTTGTTTTTAATTTCTTTTATTGGTTTTTAGTTTCATAATTTTTATCACTTGTGATGATTTGTGAACTGATTTTGACAATGATGCAGTTTTATGCTTTTAGGTTTTGGTCTTGGGGTAGCTTTTGATTGTGTTGCTATTAAAGTAATGCAAGTGAATTCACTATATATGAGAACAGGGAATGAGACTAAACAAATAGTAGTGTATTAGACGTACACTATTACTATCATTGTGAGAGACTGCTATTTTTTTCATGTAATACTATTAATTTCAAAATACACTTGCAAAAGTTGGGTGACGTGGCAAATTAGTAGATTTTAATTTGATGTAGGTGTAAAATTAGTTTACAATGATAATGTATATTATACTTTTAATCCAAATGGTGTGGACAAGTTTGGACATACATACCTTCCTTAAAATCAAACATTTACCCAGAGTGATTAAATTACAATGATAGTGAAAATATAAGATTGACCTTACCTATATGTATTAGAAAGATGATTTGGTTGTAAACAGTTTTATTTTTACCTCAATTCTCAATGTCCATGTTTCTAGATTATTTGAGTTACAATGTATTTAATATGAGGTTTATTTAAAGAAGTCATGTAAAAGCATTTCGATTGCAATTTTGAAAGTGCGTACTGTGATCTTTGACAGTGTAGCATGGGTTAAGATCCTTCCACTCCAGTACTTGATACTTTTACTGAGAGATTGATGTACTGAATTTTTTTTTCATTCATTTGTGTCTATTTCTCTTCTAATGGATGTATCAAGTACTGGAGAGGATCACAATCTGTTTAGCATGCAGTTGCCGTCAAAATACTTCCTTGCATCCTAGAAATTGTATTTTGTTGATTCGATAGCTTTATTATATAAATGCCATCATCTCAGAATGTCACTTGGTTTTTAACTGACTCATACAGTGTAATGTTCTATTAAATGAGACTGCACTTGATTTTTTGATCCATATTGCTTGTAATTAAGGTTGGTTATGATTACATTAATTACACGATAATTATGAATGAACTGAGTGTGTTTTGTATTTTGTCTTAAGTTTTTTAGGCATGTAGTACTGTATCCATACTAAAATTATGCTTTTGTTGGAAAATTGAGGAAGTTGCTGACAGAGAGGATACCAACGTAAAACAATACTTCAATGAGTGTTTTGATTTTATTGACGAAGCCAAAAGAAATGGTGGGTCTGTTTTGGTTCATTGTTTTGCTGGAAGATCAAGGAGGTAAGTTTCACTGCTCCTATCTTTCTCCCTCACAGACATGATTTTGTTGTTTTCTCTGTTACATTATTGTTTTCTTTTTCAGAAATCTGTTTTTGTGTCGATCATTTTAGTTTTAGCTTTCAAGTATTAAACATTTGAACCAGTCATTGAAGTGCATGCTTCAACATTATTTGCTGCCCTCTCAATGAATTAGAAGCTCAAAACGCTTTATAGTATAAATCGAATCAACTTACCATTTTATTTACTTCTGTCTGTGAAATGCTATTAAAATTTTTATTTAATATGTAGAATGGAAATTTAAGGACATAACTTGAGTTTCAAGAATGATGATTATGTCCTCGTTTACTTGGGCCTATGGCTTAAATTCTGCACAGAGTTCATGTCAGTGTAGAGGTTGCGGGTCAAGAACTCCTTCCCCTTTTTCAAAACCCGATTCATTTTTCATAGAGAAATCTCTGATAAACAATAGAACTTTTCACTACTTCCTTTTTCAATGTTCACATTGGAACTTAAACTTGATATTTGTAGTGTTCATTTCACTATTTTCCTTTTCAGTAGTTTAACTGGGAAATATTGGTTCTAATTTATTTCCACCTTCCAGTGTGACCATCATTGTGGCATATCTGATGAAGACTTGTGGAATGAGCTTATCTGAAGCTCTGCAACATGTAAAGGACAGAAGACCACAGGCAGCTCCAAATCGTGGTTTCGTTTGTCAGCTGGAAGACTTTGAGAAGTCTCTTCTAGGTGAAAACTGCACTAATCTTAAATAACAACAAACATCAACATATAAGATACATTTACATCTTTCATATATTTTAAATTGATTCACCTATCTAGCCATCAAAATACATTTACGATATTCATTTAACACATGATACAAGCTTTTATAAAATAAAAGTAAGTAAACAAAAACTTTGTTTAAAAGCTTTTATAGTGCATGTTTAAACAAAGAAAAATTAACTTGTACCCAATATAATAATCTAGCAGAGTGTGCATGGTAAAGGAAGTCACTTGAAACTCTAACGACGATCGATGACACTCATCGGAAGTATAACTTATAAGTTAACGACCCTCCTAGTCTTTATGACCGAGACAATGACTCCATCAATGTCATTTTGATAAAAAAAATTAGGGAAGTGTCCATCAAAACTCATTTCGTCAAACGACACCAATAAGGTCACTCACTGTCTTCACTGTAAAGACGAGGAGAACCTTTAACTTATTCTTTTGAAGAGTTGTCAATCATCGTTAGAGTTTCATATGACTTTTAAGCAATGGTTCACGGTAGTCTACCTATCAAGGTGGTCGGTCTACTTTAGAATTTTCCCTAAACATTATTGTTACAATTGTCAAACATTTTTTTGCATAAAATGATTCAATCACATGATAGTTTGATTAATGTTCATGCTTCATAATACCTCTCTATGTATTCCCTACGAACTTTACCAGAAAAATCAGCATCAATATGCTCATTTTGATGTGAAACTGTGATTTCAGAATTTTTTTCCTTTTATTTGTTTGAATCTCTAAATACTAATGCTCTACATGATGAAGATGAAATATTAATGCAGTGCTGTAACAAATTGTAGCTTCAAAAATCTATTTCCGACTTTAAAAATACTGCTATTCTCTTTTTCATGATGGCTTTTTGTTCATTTTCTTCACTGCTGGACTTGGCATTTCATTTTTTCTTCATATAGTTTTATATACACAGATCAAATTGAAAGTAGATTGTGTGAACATACCAATGATGGGTCTAATTTGTTTTTGTAAAGACATCGAAGTGTCTTTGTAGAGAACATGATGGCGATTAGACAAGGTAGTGTAGATGATTTTTAGTGTAACAATGGCAATCACGTGAAGACAATGCAGCATGAGTTAGATATTGGCAGTTTGACACTGAATCTTCATCCTCATATGAGTAAGTCCCAGTTTATAACAACATGAATTGCGGCTATGCATACCAGCTTATTTCCTTTTCACACTATATTTTCTCATTCCATGTTCTAGTGCTTACAAGAGAGGATAAATAGCTAGTTTTTAAATAACATATTCTGTTTGAGGATATATACTTCTCCAGAAACACTTACGAGCAAAGATATATAAAAAAATCTTGCAATAAGTACGAGTTTTTCAATAAACAGCTTCTGTTTGAGAATATACACTTGGGTTTTTTGAAGTACTTTTCTGTTTTATATTTATGGTATGCACCTAAAATGCCTGAGTTTTTGAAGTGGATAGCACAAGGGAAAACAATGAGAATCAAAATGCCATAAACGCAATTGTAGGCCTACTTCATATACAACAAATCACACGTCAAATCATCTAATTTTGAGCTCCCATGAAAAAAATTATTACACAATCGTGATGTGTAAGCAATTGCCAGATATCTTATCACGGTCGTGAAGAATAGGGGGTAATTGTAAAATGGCAATAAAATCCACCAAAGATATATTTTTAGATTAAAAAAAAATCCTTCTGAAATAACTTTGTAGGCGAGAAAAGGTGTAAATACAACTTCTCAGTTCTCCCTGGAAAAGTTACAACAGACAAGCTTTGCCTAAATCCAACATTTAATACCGTCTATAAGAAAAAATCGTGTCCAGTTAGGTGATGGGTCCTAAATTCCTAACTCATGTTTGGAAGTTATAGCCTATACCCCTTAAATTTTACTTCTACCCCCACACTACACTACTGTTTGTAGTTTTGGAAATTTTAAGTTCAAATATCATTGGGAAGCGAATAATAAAATTTAAACGTGAATCCAAATAATGTATTAGTCAATATTCCTCAGAAGCACGACAAACACTCCATGCTTTAGTATCAACTTATGATCTGGGATTCCATAACATATAATCTCAATCAAAAACTCTATGAAAACTAATCTACTTGTAGCACATAATTCTCATATGATTGGTAAGGTGTGTCATAACTCAAAGTGTTCTTTTTTCACAAAGTCATTAACATTTTCTTCAAATTCTAAAGTTGCTAAATATTGATTGTTTTTGAAATAGATTTGCACCACTATCTTTATGTGAAATATCGGTATAAACAAATTCAACCTTTGAAAGTAACGGATTTTCACATCGTTGAATATACAAATCTAAATCAGAGCTTTATAATATTCGTATGCATCCAGGTTGCCATTCTTATATTGAACTTAACAACGGATTTTATATTGAACTTTTATTAACAGTCAAATTTTGATGTTATTATACTACTAGTAGTATATAACTGCCACCTACATATAGGTCTCTTTTGACTAATGAGTCATCTACTCTTCTCTAAAAATGTCTCTTTTGTCTAATTTTAGAAAAACGGATTACTTTTTTCTCAAAATTATTTTATATTCAGGAAATGAGACAGTAATATATTATCAAATTGTTAAAGAATTTCAACTGCAAATTCGATTTTTGTAGTAGGATATATAATAGTATGAATTTTTCTTTTTTATGAAAATATGTTTTTTGTTTTCAAAACGAAAAGAAAATTACTGATGTTTATTAGTACCAGAAATTGCATCGCTAAAAGAATATAAAATTAATCTTTACTACAAAAAAATATGAGAGCGGTTTTTGTTATTTGTGAGTTGCGGAATTTGAATTTCATATCAAAAAGTATTTCTCACAAATTAAATATGTAAAACAATATAAAAATAAGTGATGCATCATAATCTTCAATTACTTTTCCTCCATTATGCTTAAGATCTTAACAATCTTGTAGGAATTAATCTATTTTTTTTTTCCTTTTCTAACTCTTGCTATACAAGAAGGGGTAAAAACTATAAAATGCAATTTTACTATGCTTTAAAGAACAAAAAGTTGAGCCGAAAGCCAAAACTAGGTGCCAATATTTTACTATTATATGAAAGAAACTGTTAGGCAGCACTCTCACTTATGATATTATTTTCTAATTTCCCTTGGAACCTGTTATCCTTGTTTTATTTTGTCTAAAACATGTTATCATTTTTTAATACAAGTTAATATTCATCTCTAAATTATTTACATATGTTATGGACCCATTGTTGGAAAATGGATGGATCTAGCCATATCTATCCATCTCACTCTGACCACAATGCTGTCCCAGTCTGTGTGTATATAATTTCGTCTTTTTTTTTTTTTTCATTCATATGTTTACACGTGATTTAGCATAAATTATAATTGTGCATAATCATTGAATCGAGTATTTGTCTATTAAAGACCAAAATCAACAAAAAGCCACGAAGATAAAGACATGGATGCATCCACGTTTTACTCCTAACCCTTTTTCTTCAATAGATTTACCAATTTGCCAAGCGATCGTATATGATTTATGATGGGTTTCAGCTTCATTTCAATAAGGCTGTTTATTTGTAAAAATGTCATATTTTCTCTCTTATCTCGATTCTTGTATTATACACTTTAATTTCTTTGATATCAACTCTTGTGTTTGTCAATCATTTCTCAAAATCATGATTATGTTTTAGTTTTACTAATTAAAGAGAAAAGAAGTAAAAGTTCATTCAAATTCAAATTCTTTCTTCTGGACCAAAGGCTTAAAATTTGACACAAATACTAGTCTCATGAAATTACATTACATCTATGTCATTAGGTGGCGCATAACTTTAGGGAAATTTAAATAGACATAAAGGAATAATAAAAAGTATCAAATATTACTGATACTTAGTAACAAAGTCTTTCAGCCAACAAAGCTACTTTTTTTTAGATAGCTTCAATGTTCTAACAATTTGAGCCATTAGAAAAAAAAAATTCACAAGTTAAACATCATATTTTGGATTCAATCTCAAAATTTTAAAATTGTTAATTTTTACCATCTTATTTATGAAATAAATAAAAAATTCTATAAATATAATTTAATTAATTACTATAAAGATATTAAAAAATAAAGATATAAATTTAAAATTAAGATTGTCTGCTCTTCTACGTTCAAAAAGTATGAATCTAAAACATAAATTACTACACGTAACTAAATTACTACAAGTATATAATTGTCACAAGAGATTTAAATATTTTTTGATAAAATATATAATTGGTTCAATCAATAATCTTTGGAAAAGATTTTCTATCGCACAGATGTATGAAATTGTAACTTCAATTTTCATCAAAATTTACTTATAAACATGGGCGAACCCCAATTTCTAGGTATATTAAATGCTAAACATACTTCTTAGATTACTAAAAATCAACCTATATGTGCCTAACTTTCACAATATGCTTCTAAAGAAAACTAAATTAATTCACAGTTACAAAGAAAATAACTATAAATTATAATAGCTAAAGTTCAACAAATTTATCAACATCCATGAAGGCTCATAATAAGAAGCAAGCAACACTTGGAATAATTTTTCTTCATTAGACTCACCAACAAATTTCAAACTGAGGAGATTATGTTAAGCAAAAAAGATAACAAATTCATAATTTAAAACTTAAATGATTGAATCGAAAAACTATAATTCATAATTTCATATTAGAATCATTTATAGAAGTAAAAAAGTATTATTTAATATTAATCAAACATGTCAAAATATCTGTTATGTGTTTAAAATCACTTTTAATTCTCTATTGGAAAATTAAACACATTTAATATTTGATTATACAGTGACAAAAATTGATTTTAAATTAATAAATTTTATAAAATTATTTTAATTAAAAGTGAGTTGAATATAGTTGATTTAAAAATGGATAAATTCACGTAAAAGTGAGTAAAATAATAAATTTTAGTGTAAAAATCATATTTGCTGACTTTCAAATCATAAAAGATTTTATAGTTTTGAAAATTATTTTTCTCTTACATTGCATCAACTCAAGAACCAACAATACACATAGATAAACAGAAACTAAATACTTCATAAATAATATTTTTAGGACTTTTATAGTTTGGACCTCATATTTAAGAAGAATTGAGTCATAATCATAAACATATCAACGGCTTTTATCAATATTTTCCTGATCATAGGAAGAATATACTTGAATAATAATCAACGTTGAAAATATGATCGATAAAAAAAATTAACAATATGATATGTACTTTTATCCTAATTATCTAATATAAAATGATTTTTGAAAAATATGTAATTTTTCTTCTATGATTAAATTTCAATATAAAATTTATCATTCAACTATTTTCATCATAAAAGATATATCTAAATAAAAATCATTTTATCTTTGAAGTAAATACTATTTGTTACCAGAAAATCAAACACAAAAGTTTTTATAGGGAACGGGCCCACGTGATTCTAGATGTGGATTCAATATGGTCAAAAACTAGAGGGCCCCAATAAATATAAAGAAAACAAGTGCAAAACTGCAATGCATAAAACATGAGCTCCAACCATCTTCCATGATTAACTTCTTTCCACTTTGTCTACATACATTCACCGACCAGTGACCGCACCATCTAAGTAATTTTGAAAAGTTACAAATTCAACTAATTAAGTTAAAACTTTTATAATTTGAAAAAGTTATTGGATTTTTATATCAGAACTCTATTGTGATTTTCAAAACATATCGAATATAATGCAGACTACAACTAAGCTTATAAGTTATAATCACAGTGTATATTATATGATATTATTAAATGATTATTTATTTCTGATTTCATTTCGTGTTGTTATTTTATGATCTTATTACATGAGTTAAATGTTTTGCCTTTTGTTAATATTTTTTATTTCCCAGATTTCTATGGTTGACTTTTTTTTCTTTTCAATGAGAAAAGGAAAAAAGTAATAAAAAAATCTATTAATTTTGTGAAAACCTTTTATATATGTTTTTTTAATTAAAAAAAAAAGTACATTTTAACTTGTTAATGAGAAAATGGGATATTTCTTAAGTAAAAAAGTGTGATGAAGACAAGATGGTGAAATGTTTGTTGATGAATATATATCTCAGAAGAAAATAAATGAATTATTTTTTCATTATATTTTCATTATTTTAAAGAAGATAAATAATTATTTATTTTAAAAACATCTCTCAATTTCTTATTAGTTAATAAAATTAGTTCAGAAAACAAAAGTTTTCAGAAATCAAATGAATTCTAAACTTTAGAATAATAAACCATTTGAGCATCTACTACTACGCTAGAGCAGGGGGAGGGGCATGAAGAACCAAATACTATTGGGAAAAATTATAAATAATGATTTCAATAATGCAAAATATCATCTATTTGTGCAAATAAATAGATAAATCAGAATAAATAATAACACATTGCAATTATAATGGCAAAAAAAATTAGATATCGTACACTATTTTTAACGCAAATAATTTCCTTTAAAGTGAAATGATAAAACAGATTTAATCTAATAAGATCATAAATTATATAAATAGTGGATACATGAATTTTTTTCTTAATAACACCAAAGGAAAAACAACAAACAAACATAGATGAAACCCGAATAATAATAAATGACATCCACAAAAGTGGATATAAAAATCTTACTGTTGATAATATATATCAGTAAATCAAACTCAAAGATATACTAAAATTAGAGTAAAAATAAAAGAAGTGTGTTGCACAACTCTCCAGAGCCAAATACCAATTTTTTAAGGCAAGAAAAGAAATTGCAATGTGGTTCATGTTTTGAATAATTTTTAAATTTTTTTCTTTTTTCTTCTCTTTTTGTAAGTAAGATTTATGTTTCTTAATTAGTTTATTTTTGTTTTAATAAAAATTAAGTATAAAAAAAAATCATTTTTCTTCTCTTTCTCACGTTGCTTGTGTCTCTACTTTTTATTTTATAACTTAAATTCATCTATTTCATTTATACAATATAATATGAAATAAGATTGAAAATTATTTTTTCCATAAAACATAGTATTCATTAGTTTAAATGGATACCGTCCATCAAATACAAACACAAATTCAATATTATTTAGAACAAAAAGTATAAATCTTTTAACATACTTACAACATTTAAGTTATTAACATAAATGACAAAATAGTTATAAATAATGTGACAAAATCAAATTGATCGAAATATTAGTCATGTCTTTCGATTTGTAATGTTGAAAATCTAGTTATTGGTTGAATTAATAATTGATCAAATTTGATATATCAATTTAAATTAAATGAATACCGCAATAAGACGATAAATCAAACAAACACCAGATTGAGACGATGAAATCACAAAACAAAACAAAAAATAAAAACTTAGTCTATATAAAAACCACTTATTTAGAACAAAACAATAAAAAATACACAAAAGTAATTCCGTGTTAAAAAGTGACAAAAATTACTTTTTTTTAATGAAGAAGAGAAAACATAGAAAAAAAAGTTTTTTTCTAAAAAAAAAATTAGGGTTTACACTTTTGTAGTGTTTGATATTATTAACTTTAAGTTTAATTACAGTTTTAGTCCTTCTATTTTAGCTGAATCGCAAAAGTAGTCCTCTAATTTTGCTTTTTTCTAGTTTTGATCTCCAAACAGAATTTTAGTTTAAAACTTATGAAATTTCATTTTTTTTTTGCATTTATTTAAGTCACACTATACCTCAAGATCTCATTTACAACAGTTGTACCTGAAATCCATGATCATAAATGGTGTAGTACGCCTTAAAAAAAATGAAATTTCATCAATTTTTAGACTAAAATTCTGTTTGGAGACCAAAATTTGAGAGAAATAAAATAAAGAAACTACTTTCGCAATTCAGCTAAAATAAAAAGACTAAAATTGTAATTAAACCTTAACTTTAATATGAACCATATTGTTTGCATGTGTATGAATAAAACTCACTAATGTTTGGACAAGATAATAACATTTCTATGCACAGGTTAAAAATAGAAGCTAATTATGTGTTCTCATATCATGCTTATGATAATTTTAATTTCGTTTTGCTGTGCTCACAGGGCCTAGTCCAATAAATATTTTTTAATATTGTTTTTTCTTTTTTATTTTTTTATTTTTATAGCAAACAAGGAATAGTGCATTTACATATGTTATGTGTAGTTAATTAGTGGACTAGTCTTGAAAGTGAACTCACCTGTTAAATTTTTCCGATGCAATTCATATGAAGTATTGATGAACCATGTAGGTTTTCTTTCTGCGGCAAATCATTATTCTTATAATGAATTCAATTTTAATATATTTAACAAAATACTTTCAATCAAAGACAATTTATTTTAAAGAATTCAAATTTATATTATATTTGATTTAACGTTATTTATGAATTAAATGTAATTTAAATATATATATATATATATATTCTAAATTGTACGTTCAAAAATGAATAATATTAAATATGTTTGAATATTACTTTTAAAAATTAACTTAAGATATAATTATACTAAAACACACATACAATGTGGTGAAAATTTAATAATATGAAACTCTAATATAATCTCAATATTCACCATGACGTCTAATATAAATCTTTAATTAAATTTTTATTATTATCATTTAATCAAAATGTGATATTATATTAAATGTGCTTCAATTTTTTATTGAAAACTAATTAAAAAAAAACAAAAATGCCTAAACAATATACATTGAATTGTGTGAGATCCTTGAACAATATGAAATTTTAAAATATCTTGGATAATATAATATAAAAAGGAAATGATTAACAGACATTATAATGAATCCTATTTAGATTGTGGCAAGGTGATGTTAAATAATAAAGTGGCTAGGTGAGATTGATGGAGAGGGGTAGGTAGTAGTAAGGTATATGCGTATAGTATGTGGGCAGTTGTAGGTAGGTGAGTGG
Organism: Cicer bijugum; assembly: GCA_037974875.1. Classification (NCBI taxonomy): domain Eukaryota; kingdom Viridiplantae; phylum Streptophyta; class Magnoliopsida; order Fabales; family Fabaceae; genus Cicer; species Cicer bijugum. The sequence goes on along the minus strand of JBBPBT010000347.1, from coordinate 47,268 downwards.
ACAATACCAGATAGTTGAGATGAGATCATGAAACTGTGATTAGATGGATGGATGAGATGACTCTATCATCTTGTCTCCCACACATCACATCACATCCAACCAAACCACATGATCATTATTATCACCATCAATGCCTCTCACCTCACTCTTTTCTATTTTAATAACTTCCGCTGCCAAGTGTCAACGCCGTTAGATTTTCAAAATATCAAAAAAGTAGTTAACTTGTCCCCGTCAACAAAACCTATTACTCTCTTCACGTCATTTCTGTCTTCACTGGATTTCTCATTTACACATCAATTTTTTAATATAAGTATCTCATAGAAAACTATTAAATAATCTCACAATTAATTTGAAATCACTAAAATTTAATGATATTTATTTATTAATTTTTTTATTATTAATATATTTTTAATTATTATAAATTTAAAATTTTAAAAATACAATTATAAAATAAGTAATTTATTATGTTCAAATTAAGAATAATATTTATTTTAAAGTAAATTTTTAATTAAAGTGACATTTATTATAAAATGTGTACAGTAATATATAGAGTATTAGTATAATTCATGAGCTCAAATATATTTGGTAACTGCTGAATTTATTTGGAAAATGTTAAATGATACTCTTAAGTCACTGTTTAAAAAATAAAAATATTAATTTTCTTATATGTATATTCAATACATTGAAAATTAAAATATTTAATTTTTCAATAATAGAAATACTAACAAATATTTATTAAATATTTGTAGATACT
>JBBPBT010000347.1:28577-41089 GCA_037974875.1 Cicer bijugum | reverse complement strand
ATAAAATAATCAAAATGATAAGAAAATTGTTAAATCTAAAAAGAAATTAAATATTCTTATTGCTAATTATAAGTATTATTTGAGATAAAAATAAATCCTTAAATATAAACATTTTTTCAAGTAATTAAATGTATTTATTATTTTATTCAAATATATCATATTAATATTGCTAATTTATTTTGAAAGCGTTCTATAGCTATTGAGGGAACTATCTTATCAATATTTATGTTTCTTTGAATGATTAATTACACCACCTCTATTAAAACTAGCAACGTTAAACGAATGTAACTTTTATTATCATTATTTAAAAATATAAATATTTATAGCTTATAAATTTTGATTTATTTATTAATAATAATATTAATAGTAATTAAAAGTAGTAATTACCGAAAGTTGTGATGTGTAGCTCGTAGAGTTTAAGTGATAGTTGTGTCCACAAGAGATAATAATAAAATTAGTAATTATAATAATAAATAATAATGATTAAAACGATCATTAAAGTAGTGGTCGATGATGACTCTGATAATCACATTAACGGTAGATAGTACTCAATAATCATTAAAATAATAACTTCTTGTGCCCATAGAGTATGTGATAGATGCATAACAAAACTAATATTGAAGGTATATGTTTCACATTTTTCTTTTCTTTAAAAGGTATAACATCGAAAATCACACACAACAATATAGAAAAAAGAAATTCAAATTCAAACTTAACTTAACATATTAAATTTTTTGACAGTTACTATTTAAATTGTACTCACAAGACAATTTTATAATTTTTCTGTGTTATTAAAAAAGTTTTTTTCTTTTTAATTATGTGATATCCCAATAAAAATTATTAATTTTTTAATTTGCGAATAATTGAATGCATAATGGTGCAAGAGATAAATTATGCGCTTCTCCGGTGACATAGAAATATATTGTTTGATAGTTTTGAAAATAATAAAATATAAAACAATTTTTAAATATAAAGTCACATAGAGAATAATTATATATCGTATATTTTGAGACATTTAACTGTTTTAAATGTGTAATAGTACTATTCTACAATTTTCAAATTTTTGTTTAATGATAAGAATATGATTATATTTTATCATGTAGACATTGATGTAATATTTTATTTTACCATTGCTAATCAACATTTCTAAATAAGTCCCGAGTTGGAGAGATGGAGAGTGGTGGCTAACAAGCTACTAGTGGTGACATAATTTTTTATATTAAGTACAAATCAATTCAATTTTATTTTTTTTAAAAAATCACAGAAACTTCAATAGTAATTGTGATAACACATAAATAAAATGTTCGGTTATTATAATGTTGTATATAAATATAAACATTAATATTATATATTTCTATTTAATTTATCTATATATTATCTATAGTCTTTAATATAAGAAGAAGAAAAAATATAACAACTAAATTTATTCATCTTATTAACTTTTTGAGTATTTTTCTAAATATACTTTCATAGAAAATTATGACAATATTAAATGTATTTATTAATATTAATTTTTAAACAATAAATATTTTTTAAAAGTTATAACTTGTTTTATAATAAAAAAGACATGAGGGAGTAATACAATCTTGACTAGAAAACTTGCACTTATTACACATCTATGTATCTATATTAGATTAGATAGGTAACTATAATGTATTTGATTATACTTAAGTTTTAGAAAGTCAAGAGTTAGTTAGATTTGACTCTTTCAGTTATTGTTGTTAGTTAGCCTCTTCTATTTTTTCTTCTTCCTTTTTCTCGTTATATAAGTATTGGATTTGACCCCTAATTAATAATATAGAGTAGTATTATTCAATAATTCTATTTTATTCATTACTCTTCCACCTTCAATATGTAATAATCCACGTTACTATTAATTAGTTTGTGCCCTTCAATTCAATTTGATTAAAAGTTTATTTTATCTTTATAGTTTGAGCTATAATCTAAAATAATGGACCTGGGATTTACTAGAACGCTGATTCACGTTGTTGGTTGTAAGAATTTGACACACACTTCTAAATTACATCATACACAATTCCTTGTACCGAATAACATCATTATCAAACTATGGTAGACACTTGTACTCAATTCCCTTTCTAAATAACATTAAATACTTAGGTCATGGTTGTTGCACATTTACTAACATCGTTATCATACAGTACCTCATTTTTTCTACCACCTAGTAACTCATACTTTACTTGATTAATAAATCAATAACAATGTTTAATTTACTTCTAATTAAACTTTCTTTTTTACATTTGCGACATTTGATCAATCATATTAAAAAAAAAATTAAATAGTTAATTTAATTTGTAATTGAATTTACAGTTAATTAAAATACAAAATTAATTATAATTTTAAATGTGATATAAATTAATAATCTATTTAATTGAATTAATTTCAATTTTACATCAAATGTAGTAAGTGTATAAAAAATGAATGTGAATAAATATTTTTGAAGGTTTAATTATTAGACTTCTTAAAGATATAAAATAAGTTATAGATTAAATTAGCTTATAATTTTTTAACTTTAATTTTTAAGAGAAATGAATCTGTGATAATTTAAAATTCGACTCAAATATAAGTAAAATTTAATTAATAATTTTTAATTAAAATTTAAATTCGAATTATTCTGAATAATTTATTTTTAATTAAATTAATTATTTTCAATCAACCACTTGATTAAAATTTGAGTTCTAAAAAATTGTCAATAATTTTCAATCAAGTATGTTAGTAATTATATCTCTAAATTCACATATTTAATTCTAAATTATTTAAAATTTCAGATACCATTATAAAACCTTTTAGTTCATAAACTTAATCGCAAATTATTAATAAGTTGATGGATTCAAATTTCAATTTCAAACTTATTTAATTAACGAGATTCATTTGAAAATTTCCACAAAAATTTCAAAAGTAACTACACCCAAATAATACAGTGTGCCCCTTGTTGATAAGTAGTTATCAAGAAACTATAAGGAAATATACCATGGAAATAGTTTTGCCATGTTTTGTCAGAAGGGGCCTCACCCTAATGGAAGACAGTTATATATGTTATTCCGGAAGAGGAAAAAATTAAATACTCCACTTGGATTCAAAATATAAATAAAAATAGCAGTGAATTAATTTTAGAGTTATATTTTTTAATTATATTTTATTTTATTGTAATATTAACTTTTTTTGAATTAATTTTAGAGTTATATTTTTTAATTATATTTTATTTTATTGTAATATTAACTTTTTTTGAATTAATATAATTTATTATTTTAAAATGGAATATAAACAAAAGATAATTTAAAAAGTTGATCTATCTAACTTTAATCAGATAATCAATTTTCAATTTTCTAATATAATTTTCTTTTATATTTTATTGCAGAGCGGTTATTTTACCTTATACCCTGTGGCTGCCAGAAATTATGGTTTTTGTTTTTGTTGGTACTAAACTTGTGTGAAATGAAAATGGAGTTGCTGCAGCTTGTCACGTTTTATGGGTTTCAAAAAGGCAAAGTTAGACACATAGGTCATTTTTTTCAACTAATAATAATGCTTTTTAGCTGATTAAATCATGCATGTGCTACTTTAACAACAATTAGGTGAAGAAAGCAACAAAAAACTAGCTAAGCTAGTAGCCCTATGGATACACTAATGAATCACGTTCAAGGTTTCTTGTTTCTTTCTATGTTTTGTTCACCTTATAAATTTTTCTCCAAGCAAATTATTGTTTCCATTCTTAAAAGCCTAACCGTGATCAACTTGTCCTTTTTATTTTTATTTTCCCTTTATATCTTTGAATATGTCACTTTACCCGTCAAAGGGTATTTGAACGGTGGTTACAATTATAGATATTAATATTATTTTTTAATTCAAAAATATATTTTATTATTTAAATTGATAAAAATTATATAAAAAACAATATAATTCAAAATTGTTAAAATAAAAAAAAAATTTACAAACAGATTTACAGTATTCCAATTAAATAATATAAAACACAATAATTATTGTGACAAAATCTCCTTATATAATCAAAATTATAAGAATCATTTAGCAAATTGGTTTAGGGTTTACAAAGAGACATCACCATAAATTTTTAATTATAACAACACATGGCATGTTTGTCTATTATGTAGTGGTATATGCGCATAGTTTATTATAATAAAATCATGAATTGAACATTTTTAGAAATTTCGTTCAAAACTCAAGTGATTTTTTTTTTCTTACGTATAATTTGCTTTAAATATGATTTTTTTTTCTTTTGTAAATTGTACCTTAGTAAATGGAGAAATGGATACCGTTTATATATTATACCTAACTTTAATTTTTTAAGTGTGTATTTTATTTCAATTTTAAAGTAATAAAAATTAATTTTGACGTTGTAAAATTGATTTTAACATGTTTTAATATTGTCGAGTATAATTGGTTTTGACTCTATAATTTATTTTAAAAATTAAAATTTACAACTTTTGAATTTAAATTAATTTTTACATTTAAATTTATTATAGAATTAACTTTTACCTAAATATATTCAAACATAAATTACTTTATATTTAATTAAAATTAATTTAAAAAAAATAATTTCCTTAAAATTAATTTCAATCACAGCATAACTAAACACTCCTTGCCAAATTTTTTGGTGTATAGGAATCAAATGCAAAGCTTCTATTTTGTCACTTTGTGACTATGGTAGATCTATTGAAGACTTTTTATGACCTCAAATACCACCAAAGAGAAAAAAAGAACTTTAATAGTTATGATTGTGACTTGCACAGCTGTGATGTCATAAATTTTATACAAGTGAAAGAAATAATGGGTAATTTTATTTGTGAGTTTAATCAACTATCTATATTTGGATATGATATTTACAAATTATGTCCCTGAGGTTCTAATGTGGAATGACTTGGGCAACCATGCAAATACCCACTACTGTATATTTTGATGGATTCACATGATCAACCACATGGTCTTTGGACAGTGATTGATTGTAGCCAATATGTAATTTGCATAATAAGTTGAAAGGAAGTGGATGGTGGAATAGATATGGATTCGATACACTGTCAACTGTGTAACTAAAATTGAATAATTTATATTTTAAATTTTAAAAAATAAAATTTAAAATTGTAATTTAAACTGTATGATCTTATATCAAAGTGTTACATTTGTTGATCGTAGAACAATCGACTTCATTTAAGTATAATAGAGAGGAAGTATTTATTGAATCTCACCTAGAAGAGTACAATTTTAGTTGAAGTTTGCATCTCACACATGGCCATTTTTTTCTTTCTTTCTATAGCTTTAGATTTTAGTATGATATGGGAAAATAATAATGGAGTTTAGGTGTTGAGAAGCTTTGACCACAAGGGAAAGTTTTGATTGTTGTACTGTTTAACTTCAACCTTTCCTTCTACTTACTTGGGAGTTGGAGGAGATAATGCATACACACTTTAATTGTTAATTTATTACCATTATTCCAAATAACTGTTATGACATTAAAATAGAAAGCAAGTGGAAAAAAGTAGCAACATGTAATTGAAGTACACATGAATATCTCTATTCTAGACGCCTCCTATTTTTGTTTTCTTTTGTATATTCAAGCACTTTGATTTTGGTTCTTTCTTCATAAAAGATATCAGAATATATTTGAGTCGGTATCTTTAAATTGGAGGAAGTTTTTATTTATACGATGGTTCCTTACCCTGCATCTTGGTTTTTAAACTTTTTATCTTTTGATGAACCAAAATAAAAGGTCTATGATTGGCTTTGTCTTTTGTGATGTCTAAGAGCTTGTTCTAAGAGAAGAGAACACGTTTTATTTTTATTTTTAAAGATCTATTCTATTCAATTTGACAATAATAACTCTTCTGCAATAAGAGTGCCATAAATCTAAAGGTAATTTTCATCATATACAATTATGTTGCCTCTAGTAAAAAACTAATACTTTTAAAGATGAAGAATTAGATAGTCCAAATAAAAATATATTTAAGGATTAGCAGAAATTTAAGACAGAAGACTGTCTAATGCAAATTAATTAATTGGACTGGAAATTAGTTAATTATATTTATTCCATAATTCTGTCAAAAAAGTCTTCACCCCATAATTAATCTTGAGTGGTTTGCCATTGAATCTAGTCAATTGATTACTAATAGAGACAGATTTGTAGTGCCATATAAACTACCTTTACTATGGTGAAGTGAATTGCAAGAAAGGTCGTTAGCATTTTCTAAATTGAGTATCACAGGGGTAGGAATCTTGAAAAATCAATTATTTTTATAGGGAGAAACAAATGAATTATGATACTTTAAACAATATTGTCAATTACAAATAGTAAAGTTCAAATTTCGCTGTGCAAAAAGGTTATTTAACAACATTGATTTTAAGCTAAAAAGTATTTAGGCAAATGTGATGCAATTATTGCCTATTTAGCAATCCATGTTTAATGTTTTATACTAATTTGAATACATGACATAACAATGCAGACTTCCAGATATTACAAGTTAAACTTATTCATGTTTTAACAATCTTTAAACTTACAAGTTATACCTCATCAGTTGCAAACTGAAATGGTGAAAACCCATTTCAAATGAAGTGCAGATAAAAAAAAAGACTTGTTACCTATGATTTAGTTATTCATTGGTTCAAAAGTTAATGTCTGAAAACAACTCAAAGCTTTGAAGATTCTGATTTTGTACCTACATAAACGGTACCTTGTATGGCAATATTAGGTGACCGTCTTTCTTTTTGTTAGTGAAAAGAAGAAAAAAGAACGTCCAACACCAAAGATCTTTACTTTTTTCTTTATACCACTTATTACACATCACATTCATTGATAAACCAACTCTTCAATCAAAGTCATTTAAGAGCAGAAGTTTTAACATTTTAACTAATGGATAAAGCATAAAGGAAGAGCAAGAACTTTGAACACTAAAGCTTTATATTATATATATGATTAAATTAAAGCTATGATAATTTCCAAACAATTAATCAAATGAACCTTCACCCTCAAGATATATTATAGGGGTTTTCCAGTGTCCAAACCAGATCTACAATACAAATGACTCTCTCTTAAATATCATTTTAAATAGACAAAAACAAATTAATCCTCTATAAAATATAAATAATACATGCGTAACGTTCAACAACAGAAAAACCACATAGGATCTAATTTTATATTGATTGCATTACATATAAATATTAACTATAAATAGATTATTAACCGCAATTTACATAAAGAGAAAAAAAAACGACCCATAAAATAACAGTTTGTTCATATTCCGTTATGTGGCAGTGCTATAATGCATCTACTTGACAACATTTTGTATTAAATAGTGTATTACATAACAATAAAATTTTGTTCAAATTCTACCAAACTATTGTGCTATAGTGCCACTATTTAAGAACATTGGTCTTAGGTCACGATATGCATATTCAAGGATACTGCTGTCTTACCATGTGTGATGTGTCGGCAAGGTAAGACAGCAATATCATTGAATTGATTCATGCATATCACACAGTCCTTCGCAGGATCGTTGTGATCAAAATCAGATGCCATTGAGGTTCCAATTCCATATAACTACTCTCTGAGCTCATAACGAACTTGATCAATCCATAGAATCTGCCTAGTTACTTTAACCTGGAAAGGAGTAGTGCCATTGGTTTTCTCCAAGACAGCTTGAGTTATTTGCATGTGAGGGGTCAGGGGATGCATCTGTTGCCGAAGGAGCTGTTTCGGCACATATTATGAGGGGAAATACATCTTCTTCAGGTGAGGGGTTTGAAAGATCATCTAACTCAAAGAAACCTAAGTCAATGCCCGTTCCTGAAGGCTGGCAAAATTTATGGCCAACTCCTTTCTGGAAGGAGAATGTGATTGGTTCAAATGCTTCATGAAATAGAGGAATAAACCTACAATTTTCTTCTTCTTTAGCTAAGTAGAAGATAGTAATTCTGCTTGTCATTACACATGAAATGAGCATTACATCAATAGAGAATTAAACAAAAACAATTTCATTCCATTATTCTATACATTTAATAACCATTCAAATCTTCAAATGTTCTCTTCATAATCAATCAGTCTATTTCCTATTGTCTAGGATAAGTTATTTCTCAAATTGTTTTCATAAAAGTTTTAATAAGTTATCTAGCCATTTAAATAGTAAAAGTCATAATAAGGATTAGTTGTTGTGGCAATACTAGAAAGTAACCTTGAGGAACTGGTATTACTCCATGAACACACCCATCTAATCTAACACTCTTCACTCTCAATTAAAGCACACACCAAATATAGAAACAAACAACCGTCATTGTCAACTCCACAATATATCATTTTTAATCTTCCAATTTCGTCTTTTCTTTTTGGTCTATATATTTTGTCAAAATTTAAACTAAGTAAATTTGATTTTTTTTTAGTGTATATGTTGGACAAGATGAAATATTGATTAATTGAATAATAAATTAAAGAAGAAATACAGAACTCTATTTTTGAAAATAAAAATCATCCGTTTAAATGCTTGAAATTTGAAAAGTTAAAAAGTGACTTTGTTAGCATTGAAAAAAATTGTACTCTATTTTTGGTCCAATCAGCACTTGATGCCTTGATGGTATTTAAGATATGGATAAACTTAGACTTGATATAAGAAGCATGATTAGACGTTTTGTATTGACAATTGAAACAGAAATCTAACAAATAATATTACAACTAAAAAGTTTAGGTTATGATGGGTCCGAAAACTCACCAAGCAGACCTCAAACTTCATAAAACACTAACAAATGCATTTACGGATTATCCACCAATCAAATCCTCTAGCTAACAACGGAATTTGAACTCAAACATTACCCATATAGGTCAACTCTTAACCGAATCAGCATTTGTTGGCAAATAATAATACACGCTGTTAAGGTAAATCTTCGTTCGACTATTCTACACCAAATGTTACAAAACTCAAGTCAGGTTTTGAACTACGCAGATATTAATAGTTATCTAAAAATATTCCCAGTGCATAGCTCTTGTGAAGTTATTAAACTGTATTACAAAGTGGAGAAGTTGAGCCTAGATGGAAGAGTTTCAGAAAACGAAAACAGAATGATTCCAACAAACCCTCCAGATAATAGAATTGATGTCCAATCACAAATCAGTCGCCACTTGCACAACCTTTGCAACCACAATGGACACACTCTATAACCTTCTCCTCCCGAAGTTGCTTCGGCACTCTGCAAACACATGTGGTGGCAAAATTGTGATCGCGTGGCTGTATGCACCTCAAGCAACATAGCCGTTCATAGCCGGGCTGCAATTCAGAAACAATAATATAATGACTCAAGTACTCACAATAAATAACACTACTAAGAAAGAAGGGAAAAAAAAACATATTTTTCATTTTCATTAGTTCTTAGGAAGAAAAAGTAAATCAGTTAACTGAAGGCAATCAAAAGGCTGCAAACAACATTGATATTAGTGATTTTTAGAATACTTCAACAACTTTTTATCTCATATAACCTCTTGGAAAAAGATTTTTTTTTTCCTAAAGCAATGATATCAATAACAGACTGTCAATATGACTTTCCAATTGTATTGAGTAGATATAGTTTATCTCACAGCTAGCAACTACGATGAATACAAAGTTAATCTTTGATGTAAATGTTCAAAAACCCACATCAACTGAGATATGACCTAAAAATATATTTGTAAGTAGGAGAAATTCATCGTCTTATAAACAATTCTAAGATGGTATTAAAGTCTATTTAAGTCCGCTTGGCCACTAGCTATCGGGCCACTTGGGTCACGCACCAAATGTCTAGTCCTAGACGTGAGAGGTGTGTTGAGAGACTCACATCAGATGGGATATGACCTAAAATTATGTTTATAAGTGAGAGGCATCCATCACCATATAAGGCGATTTTGTAAGGGTTGAGTTAGCCAGTTAGGTCCAACCCAAATTCTAAGATGGTATTAAAGTCAATTTAAGTCCACTTGGCCACTCGTTAACGGGTCACGCATCAGATATTCAGTCATAGACGTGAGAGGCGTGTGCTGAGAGTTTCACCTTAAATGAGATATGACCTAAAAATATGCTTATAAGTAGGAGGCATCTAGGGGTAAGAATAGGCCAGACTAACCGACAATGGCCTTTGGCCAGATCTACGGCAGGCCCATCCTAGACTTTTTTTATATAAGTTAGGCTAAGATTTTTTTAAAAGTCTATTTAGCTAAAAAGGTCAAGCAACATTACATTGAAAACTCAAACAATAAATCATGATTAAACCAGTCAGGGAAGCAGCCAAGATTTGCGCCATTTGGTTCATTCATTGAATGTTAATCTAGTTTGTTACGATGGTATGGGGAATATTGTGGTAGAATCTCCAAAATCTTAGAGATTTGAATATGGCTAAGCCAATGAACTACAATCATCTTTAGGTTTTAATTCAGTCTATATATCTCTCAATCAATTTATTTGAGACCTTGGTTCCTTACTCGCATGAATAACTTTAAAAGGCCTCATATACAACCCATTTTAAAACATAAAGCTCACTAAAAGATCAAGTCTTTTGCTTTGTGGATTTGGACAGTGTTACTTAACATGCTTATTATAAATGATTTGTTGCAAGTTCAAAACCTTATACCACTGTTTCTCCTAAACACGCTTGTCATAGATGGATCTAGCTCAGAAGCATTAGGCAATTTATTCTTGCACTATAAGGTGAAATTTTTCCTATGAAATGGTCGTTTGGGATTATCAGAATGCACTAGGTGCTCTACCTAATAGAGCAATTATTTATGGTTCTATAGCAAATCTTAGACAAAAACCAGGAGATTGGAATTTAAGGAACTAAGGAAGAGTGCATGATTTGCAATCCTACGGAGTGTGTGGTTGGAGAGAAATATTCATGTACTCAAGGTTACTTCACCCATAAGCAGTGTTATCAATAGCAAAATCTTCAATTTTATTATTTTAAAAAACCCTAAAATTCTCTTTTTTCCGCTATTGATGCTATTTCAGCTAGCAGAAATTGGAACAGTGACCTCTATTGTCCTAATAGTGAAACTAGGATAGCGTCGTGGTTTTCATAGAGGATTCATCAAAACCTGCTATGCTATAGTGCTGCTATCACCACTATTTGACAAACTTGGAATAGGGTTATATCGTCCTCTCTATCAGTGTTAGGCCCAAGGCAAATGTTGCTATTTCATATTCTCATATATGGATTTCTCACTGTCTCCTGGTCATATTTATTCAATTTTCCCTCAGCATAAAATTTCTTTTCCTATGAAAAATAATATAAAAACAGAAGCACTTTCAAATAAAAGAAATTCATTACAGGTACCTTCTTCCATTTCGCAATCAGATTGCGGTCAGCATATCCTTGGTCTAAACAGAATTCATACAACTCTTTAGAAATTTCCTTTCTCCGATGGTAGAGGTCAAATACGTAGCGGCTCTTCTGGTGAGCAATTTTAAATATAGGCCATAAAGTCTCACATTTTCTTTTGCCATCATGTGGATCATTTTCAGCTGCCATGTAAAGGATATAACAATATTACTTTCAAATATTTCATTATGAAAAAAAAAATAAAAAAATAGTATAGTAAGGACTGCATAACATATAATATTCAACCTTCCCTCATCTTTGCTTGAAGTTCACGAAGCGTAGGCTCAATCAATTCCCATCCTTCTGGGTATTGAACTCGGCTTGTCTTTACTTTCGGCATTTTTATCTGTCAAAGGAAAATGTGATGTGTATGAGTCACTAATAATAAAAAAGAGGATAATTGCAACCGACAGAGACGCATGTATAGAATAGAGTAATGAAAAGGGAAGGGGTTATTTCACTCAACGAAGTTTCAAGTGAGGAGAGAGTAACACTCAACAGAAAAAAACACTTTGAAAGAGGTATTTTTGCTTTAATTAAATAAAATAAATACCAACCCTTCCTTAGACGAGATAGTAAACAAAGGTGAGCGGTGGTTGATCGCACAGCGGCCGGAGAAGATGGGGTTTACCGGTCTATGGATGAGAGCTGAGAAGAAGAAAATAACGGAGCTAGGGAAATAATTTATTTATATGATAAATAAATAAAATACTTTACTCAAATATAGAGCGATTAATTAACAAATCCAGTAGGTAAATTTCATTCTTCAGTTAAAAAAAAAAAAAAAAAAAGTAACTTTCATACTTTTAAAGAAAAGGTAAATTTCATCAAAATTGTGACCATCTATTATTGGAGGTGTTAAAATTAATTTTAAAGTTTATAAATTTCAAGGATCAATTTTATGATTTCTGCAAAATAATTTTAAGGAGTGATCATCTTGATTATGTTACAATTTTAATGATACATCGGTCAACTTATATAAATTTTAGGAACAATTTGGTGTGTGGATAAAAAGACGATTTTAAACATGATTATAATTTTTAAAATTAATTTTTCTATTAATTAATTGGTTATTTAAACATATTATAAAATCAAAAATTTAAATAATAATTGGACTCATACATATTAAGTGACTGCTGAAAACAACCAAAATC
>JBBPBT010000347.1:4295-14887 GCA_037974875.1 Cicer bijugum | reverse complement strand
ATTCAACAAAATTATAACTAATTCATTTATCATCTAATCAATTAATACACATTCTTTTTGTAGGGAATATAAATTAGTTTGATAAGTCAATCTCCTTTTAAAGATCAATAGATATAAAGGATTAAAACAAAATTTTAATACGATGAAATTTTTTAGAATGATATTATTTTTTCACTAAAGTTTATAATAATATTAAATAGTGTTTTAGTAAATTACTTTTTAATCTAAATTTTTTTTTAACTTTTAGAATATTTTATCTTATTAAATTCAAATTAATGTAATTGATTTTGTTTATTTTTTAATTAATGGTAATAAAAGCAATTACTGTTACTGAAAATTAATTCAATTAATAAAAAGTTGATTCACATCTAATAAAATAAAATTTTAGGTTCAATTTTCACCACTAATGTAAAAACACTTTAATAGATAATCTGTACGTATCAGTGTCAATATTCCGTGAGACCTCCCTTGCCAAACTCAACTAAAAAAAATAAAATCAATTGATTAATCTTTATTAGGAAAATATTAATCTTTTCTAAAGCAGATGTGACGATAGTGCCCTTGACCCGTGGAGCATGCAGCACACCGACACAATGAAATATGAACCGTTTTAGAATGGAATTTGAATTAGGGATTAGCCAGCTAGCGCCACTGATAAAAGATGGGAGACAGATGGGGCATTTATGTCTACTCGGAATACTATTAAAATTGAAGAGTAAATCTTATTTGATCACAATATCAAATGGTTAGTTAGGATTTAAATATACGAGGCACTTTTTTAATATTAATTAAAAAAAAATTTATTGATAATTAATACAAATGATATGTTTGTATGTGTATGCATTTAATCTTGTGATTTTTTAAGATTAACTCAGAAATTGAAATGGGAAAGCCTCGCGATAGGTATGTGACCACGTGAAGTGCAATGTACCGTCCAAACCGCACCGCACCACACCTGTCTCTTGTATTTGTCAACATCAAAGGCAACATTAATTGGAGTGGAGCATTTCGGTTGATTCTCACCAGAACATTACAGATAAAATTATATGGTTGGTCACGCATTGTTTTCGTGATATTAGTATTAATATTAGGATTATCCTGTCAACAAGATATATTGATATTAGGATTACGAGCTGTCTACTATATTACCCAATTGCTTTAAATTTGGGTTGTTGTTATGAATGGTTTGTAAACCCACTAAATGTATATACTCTTTTACTGAACAAAATGTATATAATTCTTTCTTTACTGGAAAAAATGCATACGTTCTTGGCCTTAGGGTTGTTATTCTTTTGGGGTGATCCTTTTGGATGCCATGGTGCTGGATTTAAACTTTTATGTTTTGTCACCCCAACATCAATTTAGATACATAAATCCAAAAAATATAACAAATTTTTACATTTTAGATATGTCCTTGTTATTGATTTGAACAGTCTAAATGTGCACTTTAAGAAAATCTAAAAGATTTTTGAACAATGACAGAAAGAAAAATATTCATATTGCTTATCTTTAATGAACTTTGATGCCCAATAAGAACAAATATGGTGCATTAAAAGCACCAAAAAAGGTAACTTATTGACACCTTTTGTCAAACCATAATTAAATACTCTTCATAGTCTTATTAAAAAAAAAAAAAAAAAACTTCTTTAAATGCTTCCATGGCATGTTTTGCTTAAGAATGTTTCTGACAGAAGCATCTGTGATTCCCTTTCTCACTAAGTATGAAAACCTGCAAAATCAAAATACTATATTTTCTTCTTCAAATCTCCAATTTTCCAAGCTGTGGATAGGCGCACTGTTAAGAGCTACATTGAGATCAGTTTAGTAATTTTGAGTGTGTGACTGCAGTAGATGGCATGATTTTGATCTCTCCCAAGAATCTCTCTCCCCTCTTCTTCCTTTCTATCTCATTTTTCTCTCTCTATTTCTCTTTTCCAATTTGGTGGAGACTGCTGCATGTGGGAAAGGATCCAAACACATGCCACATGTGCTAGACGAATGCTACTGTCGTGATTAATTAATTTTAAAAAATACAATTTTTTTCCTTAACACAATGTATATTACCATCTATTATATTAACAAAAAATAAGGCTGCAATAACAACCCAATCAATAAAAAAAACGAGAAAAATAAAAGATTGAAATTATTGAGAAAAGGAAACAGCAACAATGGCAACCAAAAAAGAAGGGACAAATTGATAGACACCCACATTAATTCCATGGGTCGTCCCATCCCTTGGGTCCCTCTCTTTTTAAGAAGTCGACAATAGCATTGACTGTTTCTTCAACTCTGTTAGAAAGGGAATGGTTTCCATATTCAATCTCTACTTTTTCTGCGCCTCCCATCGCTCTGCATAATCTGCAAGTATTCAAAATGTACCCAATGACCGTCATATCTGTTCACTCCTCTCAAAGTGTGCTTATTGCAGAATAAAAAGCACCAGTTTAGGAATAGAAAATTTACCGTTCAACTAGTGCTTTCTTATCAACATAATCTGGCACATATTCATCAGCCATTGAAAATATAACCTGCCAAAAAACCAAGGCATACCAAGAAGACAAACTTTAGCTAGCCATTTTCTTTACTTTTACAAAATAATTAAGGCAACCGACTCTACTTAGTAGAATAAGGCTTTGTTGTTGATGTTACATAATAATTAAGGCAGCCATCAACCTATCAGATCTCCTGTCTCTGACTCCAAATAAGAAAAAGATTTACTTCGTTGTAGTAGGCACTTGTCAGTTGAAATTTTACATGACATAATAATGTTTTTTGATTCATATAATTAGACTCCACTCATTAGGAAAAGGCTTTTGTTGTTGTTTTAACATTTTACAGGGTATCATTTCACTATGAAGGCACCAACATTTAGCATCACTCAGCACCAATAATGAGTTCCTATTGATAATTCAATGGTAAAAAACTTGAATCCCTGTTTTTCGGTACATGTGGACTCACCAGCATGATATAAACTTATATCTTCAAACCCAGCTCCCTTACCACCAGAGCCAACTCTAGGTGACCTTTTCCTTCTTTTTTTAATATAAAAAAGAAACTCCAGGCGACCTTTTAGACTGCAATTTATGCCTCCTTATGTTGCCAAATTAGTAATTACATTTCAAAAGAACATTATTGTATACCTTTTGCATAGAGGAGAAAGTAGGAAGGAAATTTCTTCACCTAGCCAAGGTTTTTCTCAGCCAAAAGTTTTATTGGAAAAAAAAAACAATAATTATGTTACAGGGATATATGCACACCTGGCAATGTGTGCTAGACATGTGCCCAAGTCTCATCCTCAGCTGATCATCACTCAGGTCAGAACTGAACAAGTCATCATCACCATTATAAGCGCAAAGGGAGTGATAGCTACAAAAGAAACTGGTTGTGTTAGGAAATGAGAAATAACAAATGCCTTTCTGCAGGATTGAATCAATGTCAACCCTAATAAACAGTAAATAGTTCTTATGCATCAACAAGTTGGGCATGGAGTTTTATTCCACTGGGGAAAGAAAGGCAAGGAGGGCAAAAGAAGAGGAATATAAGGTTTAAATAATGTCTTTAAAAACACAAAGGACTTAATAGTGGACAAGTAGTCTATTGGACACTTAATATAGCTAAGTTAAAAAGTAATATCTAACAACTTGAAACCTTGTACAGATATACAGTATAAAAGTATAACACTGACTTATTTGTGATACAACCACTGGAATTAACAAAGAAAGGGAATTGAACAATGAATCAATCAACCTAATCAGAATCAGAGTGATTCTGCTAGGAAGAACAAAAAGAATTTTATTGAATTGAATAGAAGAATAATGGTTACAATAGGTCCCACGACCTTGCTGGTTCCACAACCAGAAGTTCTATTAACACCCAAAAACTGCCTCAACTTCTAACAGCTATTCCTTCTTATAGTTCATTTATTCACTAACTGCCTAACTAACTTTTAGACACGTGTTACATTAGGAAGTTTTCCACCAAACTCTCCTATTTCCCCTCTGATATACATTTCTAATAGTAGGCTTAGGGCTATTAGTCTTATCAATTTGAAAGTCTTTCATCATCTGGATTTAGCAGTAGAGGAATCTCAAGAAAGTCAAAGAGTAAAACTTGTGGCTTTTGCAATTGACATGCATATCAGAATGAAGGATGCTTGGGTTTACTAACACCATTTTCTGAAGGGATAAAGAATAAACATAGACAAGTAAAGTAGATTAGGCTATCATATAACTGAAAGTATGATGAGTAAATAAAAAGAATCATACTTGTGAATTAGTAGGCATTTAAAATTGCTTATGCTTACAGGTCATTCTTACTTAGGCATGCCCAAAATTAAGCAGTGTAGGGGACTGCTTTTAGAAATGCACTAATCTTTAAAATTGACAGTCCACATGATAATAATGATTTAAGTGTCCAAGAGATACATTTGGGATTGAAAATTAGACTACAAGATTTTTACAATTGAACAACATCATAGCTTTTTACACATAGTATTTGGAATCAAAACAGACTTATCTAAGTATTTGAACTGCAACAATATTTATGTACGCTCACCGATATGCACTAATTGGGGCACTAGGATCTGCTTCCCTTGGCATTAGCTCTGAACCCTGGCCCTCACTTATCATTTTTGCAGCCAAGTCAATCATAGCAGCTGTCCGAGGGAGTGTAGATTGATATTCCCTATCACTGACTGGAGCCTGAACAATTAAACAGAAACAGGAAACTAAGGTTTCAGTGACAGAGAACCGACACTATAACAAGTTATATATTAACATTGACCAAACTACGCAGTATGCATCTACTACTTGATTTTGGTTTGAGTAACACTACAATCCCCTGATTTCAAAATTTTAAATTATACAGACCTTAGAAACTACAGTAAATACATTAGTCCAAGGAACTGATCCACAATAATGCAAGGTTCTGAAAATTTGGGCAGGCCATTACATTAGATAATAGACTAATTTTACGTTTAATGGCATAACTGTGGTCAAACTAATACGCACACAGACATAGAATTCATCAAATCAATTTAGGATTTTATTTTCTGTGGTATAAAGATCCTTTAGGTTATTTATGTAATATTTTTTTTTTTATGATTGAATATACAATTTTTCTTCAGAATATATTATTTGAGTGAGTACTCTGCACCTAAAGGAGTAAATCAGATAGTGACGGAAGATCACTCAACACCTAAGTGAAGGAGTACCCTGCCAAATCAAGTATTCTAGGATTACTTGGTTCTAAATAAACAAAGTTCATAAACTGATGTACTATCAACAAGTACCTGCAAGATGGCAGCACGAACAGCTCGGGAGCAAGCAAAATTTGTGCGCATGTAATGCACAATGTCCTAGAGAAAATGTTCAAAATAGAAAAGTTTATTTAACTTTCTCAGAAAACTTCAGTTGCAAGAAAATAAGTGGAAGTAAAGTAGGGTTAAGGATTTATGGAATAAATTACAACCTGACAGCCAGTACTATGCCCAAGTAATGCCACACCTTCAGAATCCTCTTTGTTAATTAAATAATTAATAAGCTGATCAAGATCCTTAGCATCCTTCAACATCAATTCAATTAAGAAATTGCAAACTCAATCATCAAAAAAATTATTCTCATCAATCAGATAGAAATACTAATATTTCACTTTTCACTTAATCCTGAGAATTAAAATAGAGTACATTAAAGCTTGAGTAATAAATATCATGAAGAGTACCAAAATGCTTGAGTAATAAATATCCTAGAGTACCAAAATGCTCCAATTAGTTCACATATTTTTTATAACCAATAAGTGAGCAATAAATATCATGAAGAGTAAACTTGGAAAATTTGATCAAAAAGTAAAAAACATTGTCTTTCGTGGTGTTGAGATTTCCTTCCATACCTTGTTAAATGTCACTATTTCCTAACTAACTTGTTTCCTTTTATATTCTGATCTGATAATTGGACATAAATATAAAAGAAATATAAAATGCTTAGGAAATTTTTGTTTCTTACAGTAAATAATTTGTCAAATCCCTGAAATATAGGAATTCAAGTCAATCAACTATGTTACAGAAATAAAAATCATGAGGCTGAGATCTAATCTCTCAAGTTATTTGCATATCATATACCCTTAGCTAGGTCATGTTTGTGCAAATACTAAATACACTATGTCAAGGTAAAAAGGGATTTCACATTTCACTGGAAGCTTATTCTTAATATTTTCAATGTAAAGAATATAAAGTTTTTTTTTTGGTCAACTGTAAATAATATAAAGTAAAACCAGGTTTTTGAGCTCATAACAGGTCAAACTAGTAAGCAAAAAATTGTCAACTAGAAAGTTTGCAACACTTAAAAGCATCAGCAAGCTAGGAATTAAAAATCAATTGATTACTTGTTGCAAGCTGGAGGTGCCATATCCACTATAAGAAGATGACATAAGAAATTGAACTAGTGACCAATTCTCGCGGTCCAGAGCAATTGCCAGAGGTTCTAAATATCTACAAGAAGACAAAATGGACATTAGACCACAACTCTTCTAAGGTTCATATCCAGAGGCAGAGCCTAAAAACACAAAACAGTGCAGGGAACATTACAAATCATCTATTAATAAATAAACTTACAATAATACAAGCATCTTGCATGCTTTTATAAAATATGCTAAAAACCAGCAAATTATTTTATTTTGTTCAACAATTTTATTCTATCTCTTACCTTTAATTCGATAATGTCCATCATCAAATATATTTAGAACACAGTAGATAAGGTCTTAAGCAAATCAAGACAAAGCAATAACTAAACTCTTATAAGGACATTCGGTCTTATGTTTTAACCCTGAAGAGAATAATTTGGTGGTTGAAGCCCACATGGGAAGAACAGAGTATTCTGCTTCCATAAAAAACCAAATTGAAGAGTAGAATGAAACAGAGATCAACGGAGAGAACTTGAGACACATTGAAGGGGTTGAGAAGCAGGCCAAAATTGTATAGATCATCATAAATACGAATTTTTTTTTCTGCACCATTACACTCACAACAAGCTCAAAAGATTATAAAAATCTCATGCACAAATGTATTACAGTAGCTTATATTTCTTCTAATGTTTGCGAGCATAATGTTTTATATAATTATATATTATAGATTATAGATTCACTGGCTTGACAAATTTTATGAAGGTTTATACTATGAATTGACATTCATGGAATATTCAGACGCTGACATATAGTAAAAAGAAATTGTTTGAGATTATATTCAATGACATAAATTATCAAATATTGAACTTACGCGGTAGCAAGAAATCCATCAGTTAATCCACCAATAAAAATAACTTGTCGCTTGAAATCACCACTTTTGAAAGCAACCTGAAAATAAAAGAGTTTATCACAAGACAGTTTGGGAAAAACATAAAGGGGGAAAATGCAGTGACACCAAAACAGAGACTGAGTCAGATCAACTCTGGCGTTAGACTAACAAAAGAGAAATAGAATACAAACCCAACCCGTGAATTTAAATACAATATCCATAACTTTCAGAATAATTCCAATATTCAAAAGAGAATAAATTAGGAATGTTAATTCTTCTTCTGTGCAACAAATTTCAGCATCCCCTTTGGGGAGTCTAATCCTCTGAAGCACTGACCCACAAACACTAGAAACGACACTGACAAAGGTAGTAATTAGATAAAATAGAAGTACTATAAATGAATGTACATGCATCGTGACTCATACACCGAAACACCTTCAATCTTAAGTGTTAGTGCTACATAGGTCTAAGTCTATAATAGCTATTAATTACAGATTTAAGGTACATTACACATTTTAGCCACTGAAAATTTACGATTCAAACTGTTTCAGATTTGTTTCAATTCATAGTGAGAATGGCTTACATTATAATCTAATTACACTTAATCACGTGCCAGAATAGCAGTCAAGTTAAACAACATCAAGTAAATTCGAAGGTCTGCAATTAAATCATTGACAAATAAATCAGATCAGAAGCGAAAAAATTGAAAAAAACAACAACTAACGGACCTGAATGGGATTAGGACCGTACTTGAAAAGAACTCCTCGGAGTTGATTTTTGCGGACGACGGGACCAGCGACGTCTGCAGAGGCAATAGCTGCGACGGCAGAGTTACCTGACATTTTCAAACTGGATGACCTATCGGCACGGCCAACTCGAACGATTCCGGAAAACCAGGAGGAGGCGGAAGAAGATGAAGACGAAGGCGATGAGATTGAAGAGGATATAGATGGATTCATTGCCTTGTCAGCAAGCCATTGTGTTAAGGTATACAGATTAGGGAGTGAAGATTGAAGAGTCGATGGACTCTTTCGGTTTCAGGGAAGATTCACGCACACGAGTATACCAGGTTACCGGTTACCGATTACCACTGGGGAGTGTGTAGGTTTGTCACCGGCTCATTTCATGACTTATGTGAGCGTGGTTCTTACGCGCCTGGAACTGATTCTAATTTTGCGGTTTTATTTGCGGTGGGTGAACTGAACGGAACTGAACGCCGTTATAATAAAGAACGAAAAAAAAAACGTATGAAAAAGCCTGGTCTTTAAATGGGCATGGGCTTTGCTGGGTTGGTAGTTTGTATGGCTAAATTAACGGCCTGGAATATGAGGCTTATTAAATAAAAAAATGTTGAACAAAAAAAAGTAAAAGTCAAAATTCAATTCTATGCTGGATTGGTTTTTGCACCCCCAATTATTTAATGTCAAACTCTAACAAAGGCCTAGAAAGCAAAAGTTAGTGATCCAAATATACAAATAATTTATTCAAAATATGAATTTAATTTATATATATATATATTATAGTCAGCTAAACGCAACTGTCATATCGTTAAAGATGTTTGATTTTTATTAAAATTACTTTCAAAGTTATTATGTTAAAATAATAGTGATATGTTGACGGTAAAATATTTTATACTGACAATACATAAAAATCAAAATTTTAAAAATATATTGAAAATTTATATATTCAATTTTTTAAAAGTTCATACTTTTTTAATATAAAATTTGTATTTTCGTTGGTTTTTTATCAATTTGATTCATTTAAATGTTTTTGTTGTGATTTTATATATATTTTTAAGTATTAAATAATATGCTAAGATAAGATTTTATGATTTTTGTAATATTGAATTATTAAAATATATATATTTTTTAGACTAATTTTTTTAATCATATGCAAACTCAATTCAACTCAATCTGCTTTTTAATTAAATTGGATCGGTTCAAATTTAAAATAAAATATAGGTTGAGTATTCAATGCAACTCAAATATGAATAATAGTTCTAAATATTTTACTTCACAAAAATTGACTTAACTCGATCTAACCTATGACCACCCTTACACGCACTTAATAATTATATATTCAATTATTTTCATACCTCCTATACATACTTTTAATTTGTTATAAAGTATAGACTAGCTATAGCAATACCATAATTATATTTTAAAATATTGGTGTAAACTAGAGCCGTAAAAAAAGTCTCAAAATTCAAGACCTCTTTTAAATTTTTTTTAAAGTCCCGGCCTATTATTTCATGGGGCTTAAAAGAGGGGTTTATAGACCCTAATATTTTGTTAATTTTAATATATTTTTTCGAAAATTTTTTTTGAATTTTTTTAAATATAAAAAAAAGTAAAAAATATTTTTTTTTCTCAATTTTGTGAGAAAAATAACAAAAAAATCTAAAAAAATGATTTTTTATTTTTGAAAAAGTGGGCTTAAAGGCTCATTAAGTTTGAGGCTTTTAGTGTTGGAGATTTGCTTTTTTTTTTTAATCTTTTGAATTATAAATTTTTTTTTCTCCTCTGACATGTAGATCAAGACGTATAATTAGGAGATTTGTCATCTAATGAAAACCTTTTGTTTAAAAACCGTGGAGTTTGAAAGCGAATCGTAGGACTTATAATTATAAACGTATCTTTGCTCGTGGGCTTATGACCTTATCTTCGCTAAAAAAACACATAACCCACCAAAGAATTCACGCTGTAAGAGTTGGGGTATGTGAATTCTTTTTCTGGAGGAGTATCGTTATATGCATCACGAACTATATAACATGTCCTTGCTTTAAAAAATTGGTCAAGTTTTCAACCCTTATTTAATGGGAAATATGGGTAGATAGTGGCGTAGTAAACCAATCATCTTGCTTTATTCACAAAAGTGCTATTCGTAATAAATAGTATTTTCCTTTCTTTAAGACATTCATATGTGATTATAATTGTTTTATAAATTCGAAAAAATACATCAAACTTACATTCATTTACCGTTAGATATTCTTATAATCTTATATTAACTTAGTATTAAAATTATATTTTATTTAAACATTTTTTTATATTGAATAAAAAAATATTTTATTATACTTTTATAATGAAAAAATTAATGTAAAAAGTAATACGGTTTTTTTATTTAAATAATTGATAAGTGAGAAATTAATCAAGGTAAATTGAATATTATTTATAAAATGAGATAATGAATTAAATCAACGGGCACATAAATTTATATAATCAATTAGATAAATAATTAATTGATATAAAATAATTAACTAAACAATTTAACTAACTAATCAACAAAGATATCTAACATCCACTTCAAG
>JBBPBT010000345.1:1021263-1082928 GCA_037974875.1 Cicer bijugum | reverse complement strand
AAGAACTAGAACAGGTGAATTTTGTGAGTAATAACAACAGGCATAATAACCCCTACTCTAATACGTACAACCCTGGTTGGAGAAATCATCCAAATTTTTCCTGGAGAGATCAGCAAGGTGGATCTCAGGGTCAACAAGGAGCTCAAACAAACCAATTTCCACCTAGAAAGGCTGCTTGGGAGAGTGCTATAGAGAAAATTGCGACAATCACAAGTTCTTTCATTGAAGAGTCAATAGCCATCCAGAAAAATCACTCTGCATCCATAAAGAATCTCGAGACTCAAGTGGGTCAACTTGCTCAACAAATGGCACAAAGAACGTTTGGAAATCTGCCTAGTGACACAATTCCGAATACACGAAACAATGTTAATGCAGTGACCACGAGGAGTGGCAAGGTGAGTGAACAAGTTCCACCTGAAGCCAACCAGAGTAGAAGTACTCTGACTTCAACCCACCTAGAGGAAATGGCCACATCGACATCAATTGAGGATCACATCGCTTTTGAAAAGGAACAAGAACCTGTGGTACAAAAAAGGGAACCACTGCCAAAACCAGAAATTCGACTTCCATTCCCTCAAAGATTAAGGAGGGAAGAAACTGAAAAACAATTTGGTAAGTTTCTTGATGTTTTTAAAAAATTACATATTAACATTCCTTTTGCAGAAGCACTAGAACAGATGCCAACATATGCCAAGTTCATGAAGGAGATGCTGTCGAAAAAAAGAAAAATTGGCGGTGAAACAGTTATGCTTACCGAAGAGTGTAGTGCTATACTACAGAAGAAGCTGCCACCGAAGCTCAATGATCCGGGAAGTTTCTCAATCCCGTGCGCTATTGGAAATAGAACTTTTGGGAAGGCTTTGTGTGATCTTGGGGCTAGTGTAAGTCTTATGCCCCTTTCAATATACAAAAAACTGGGCATTGGAAAAGTCAATGGCACACAACTGATGTTACAGTTTGCGGATCGCTCGATGAAACACCCCTACGGAGTGGTGGAAGATGTGTTGGTTAAAGTGGATAAGTTCATTTTTCCAGTGGATTTCGTGGTACTAGACATGGATGAGGACTATGACATTCCTTTGATTTTGGGGAGACCATTCTTAGCAACAGGGCGAGCTATGATTGATGTAGCAGATGGCACCTTAACCTTAAAAGTAAATAAAGAAACTGTCACTTTTAACATTTTAAAAGCCATGGAACATTCAAAAGAAAGAGAAGAGTGCAATCGAATTGAGATCTTAGATGCGATAGTCAACGAAGAAATGAAGCATCAAGCATCCGGTTTTCCATTAGAAAGAGTGTTATGCCTACCCCAAGACATTGTTAAAGAAAGTGAATATAGAAAGGTGGAAGAGGTCTTGGCCATGTTAGAAGCAGCACCATCCTACTCCCCCCATTTTCCTACTAGATGGGAGGAGTTGAAAGGAAATGAAGACAAGCCCTCAGAGAAAAAGACACCACTGATTGAACTCAAGCAATTTCCTCCTCACTTGAAATATGTATCTCTTGGTGAGAATGATGATGTGTTCTTCCTGTCATACATGCCCCCTTGACAATAGTTGAGACGTCAAGCTAATGACTTTAAAGAAGCGCTTTGTGGGAGATAACCCACAGGTAGAGGTAACTTTAATTTTTGCAATCTTATTTTTGTTATTTGAATTTGTTTCTTTCTAATTGTGTGTAAACGTGCACTATGATGAAGAATTATTAACAACTTGCATTTGATCTTAATTTTTATGTTTGACATTTTGAAATTTAAGTTATATTTCTTTGCTCATATAATTGCTCAATTCGATAAGTTTCACTAATTCATGCATTGTTGATTACTGCTTGGTTGTTGAAGTCTAACTCGCATTTAAAAAAAAGAAAAAAAAAATACTAAATAAATTTTGTAGTGGCATATTTGGCATCATTTAGATGATTCATACTCTTTCTTATTATCCTAGTTGTGAGCTTTTGAGCCTAAACACTTAAATTCTTTGTTGTGTGATTATCTAGACGTGTATTATCCCTTCAGAACTTGCACTAATTCTGACTTGCATCACTTGTAATTTATGCATACATTGAGGCAATTTTATTTGGTCGTTTGAGCCTTTCTAACTACCCTATGAAAATGTTATCCTTTGCTAGCCACTTTGAGCCTTGCCTCTTTATTTCGGTTACTAGCCACATTACAAAACAAAAACCCTACTTCAATTACATCACCTTACTTGGAGTTAGGTAGAAATTTTTTGTCTTATCTTGATCAAATTCTAAGTTTGGGGTTGCTCATGGGATAGCAACCTTTTAAGTTTGGGGTGGTTATTCTCACAAAAACAAAAAAAAATTAAAAAAAAATTAAAAAAAAAAAAGAAAAGAAGAAAAGAAGAAAAAAAAAACGATAAATAATATCTTCTTGGTTCTTTTGTCAATGTTTGAAAATGTCCAGAATGAAAAGGTGAAGAAAAAAATGGTAGAATAATTTGGAAATATATGCCTAACTCCAAGTAGTAAAGCCTACTATCCCAAAATGTCCTACCTTTACCTAAGCTCCATTACAACCCGAAAGTCCTCCAAAAATGTATGTATTTGCTGCATTGTGATTGCTAACTAGAATTTTTTCAAGCCTATGGTAGTGTGATGCATGCTCTAGGATTTGAGTGATAAATTCATAACCCTTCTAAACACTTGAGAGAAATTTTGGTGAGATTGTGTGGAGAGAGAGTTGAATTTGATAAATGAATGCCAAGGTGTGCAAACCTCGTTATTTTTGTAAGCAACCATAGAGTATGATGGATGTTTTGTAGTAGCTGTAACTTTGAGAATTGAGTTTGATTTGAATTGAGAAATTGAGTTTAAGTTTTCTTTTAACTGCACCAAATGTGAAATTAATTGTTGCTTGGGGACAAGCAATAGATTAAGTTTGGGGTTGTGATGACTCTTCATCATATGCATAATTTTTATTGATTTTAGTCTTATTTATCTTTAATCATTAGTTAATTTAATGAGTTATTTAATATATTTTGTTGATTTTAGTTATTTGATTTAATGAAATATTTTTGTTCTTATTTGCTTAATTAAGTAGAGATTTTTCGTAGTTTTGCGTTGTTACTTTGTTTTAGTGCAGTGCTGAATTTTGGTGAAAAATCAACATGATACATGTGGAGTATTTCAGCCATATCTGGAGTTCTAGATGTCCAAGTAGTGTCATTCCAAGTGCTAATGAAAGCTAAGATCCATATCTACAACTGTCATGAAGACAGCGGGACCAAATTCAGACGCGAAACATGAGAAAAATGCAAAATACGTCAGACAGAAGATGCTGCGCGCCTGGAGCGCGCCCTGCGCGCCTGGAGCGCGTAACGCGCATCAGCAATAATAAAAACTCAATTTTTTGCTGTTTTTTGGATCTTTTTGACTCTTGGGAACTTGGGAGACTTGTGCCCTAGCATAGAAACTCAAAGACGGCCGTTTCTAACGCCATTGAAGCAGTTTTATCAAGAATCATCCATGAATCATTCTTGTAATTCTTCTTTAATCCTTATCTTTTGTATCTCTGTTATGAGTAACTAAACCCTATTTGTTAGGGATGAGTGTAACCAGATGAAACCCTTATTTTTCTGATTTGATTTCTAGTTATATGAATGAGTTTATTGAATTATTTTTCTCATCTCTGTGCTTAATGCTTTTTATTGCTTGATCAACATTAAAATGTTCTACGATTTGTATTTTGAAACGGAAGTGGACTTTACGAATGCTTGAGATGAGAAATTCATGAATTTGTAGTCTAGGGATAGATGCAGGTCATGAAACCAATTAAATTAGTTGCAAAGCAATAATTTACAAGAGAATTTCTATACGGTAATGCTTAATTCTAATCTTAAATCTACTAAGGAATTAGGGGTTACTTTGGAATTAAAGGTTCTGTCACTAAGACATTAGGGCAAGAATAATAAAGAGAATTCGGTAATAATTCAATAAAGGAATTCAGTAACTAGGATCAAATTAGACACCAAGGTTGGATTCGAAGTGAAACTCATCCCTAACATTTTTCTCATTATAAAAGATCAATTTTATTACTGTTGTTAATTTCAAATATTATTTCAATCAATTTAGGAACCTTTTGTTCAATTTTAGTAACTAAATATAATTCAATAGTAAAACGCAATCCTTGAGTTCGACACTCGGTACTACCGTTTTATTATTACTTGCAACGATTCAGTACACTTGCTGAAACGCTATCAATACTTTAGAATCCTTGAAGTAAATTGCACATTGACATCAAGCATATCGATCAACGGTGTTTTACAGAATAAAGTTTCTTCGTTTTACTCTCGTGCACTAGAGAAAAGAAGAAATGACTCAGAAATATTTTTGACTTATGTAATATGAATTTGTGTTGTTTTGTCTTGTCTTCTTTCTGCCTGTAAAATATCTCTATTTATAGAGATACTCATACCAATTGGTGAAAGAAAACAACTTTTCAACTCATACCAATTGGTGAAAGAAAACAACTCTCACTACGCGAAAAATAGGATTTAACAGCACTCCTTTTACAGCGCTTGCTAAACACAAGCGCTATTGTAAATATATTTTAAAAATAACGGAGCCTTTTACAGCGCTTTTGATGACAAGCGCTGTAAAAGAAGCGGTGTTGTAGGTCATATAACGTTTGCACATAACGTTATAAGGCTTTTACAGCGCTTGTCAAAAAAGCGCTATAAAATGAAGCGCTTTCGCGTATTATTTCACAGCGTGTTTTTCACAAGCGCTGTAAAATACATGCGCTTTCAAATAATTGAACTACCTATTACAGCGCTTTTTTAACAAGTGCTGTAAAATACATGCGCTTTCATGGAATTTAACTACCTAATACATCGCTTTTGTCACAAGCGCTGTAAAATACATCTTTCAAATAATTATATACGTTGGAAACCCTCATATCATCTTCATCTTTCAAATAATTGAACCCTAATATCCTCTACGTACTGTGCGACCATCTACGTTGTCTCAGATATTTTTTAATTTGTTTTTGTCAAAAAATCTTTAGTTTTTTAATAATTGAAAACTAAAAATTGTTATATATATATATATATATATATTAAATCTCTTCTACATATATATACCACATGATCTGTTATGTTTTGAATTTGTCAAAAATTGTCAAAAACTGTCAAAAACGCATACCACATGATATGTTCTGTTTTGAAATTGTTAGTTGATATTGGTTTCTTTTTGAAACTTGTTGATATGTTTATTAGTTTTGTAACTACATTTAAAGCTTATTAGTTTTATAAATGCATTTATATAGGTGGTATAATATGGATAGGAAATAGATGTCAGCCAATCGATTGCCAAAAGAGTATGAAATTGGAGTGAAGGAGTTTGTAGTGAAGAATGCAAAAGATCCAAATAGAGTAGTTTGTCCTTGTTTAAAATGTTGTTTTGGAAAACATGTTAGAGAAGATGAATTAGAAGGACATCTAGTATGTAATGGAATTGATCAAAGCTACACATGTTGGATAAGACATGGTGAGAAAAAAAAAGGAAACATTAATTTTGAGAATAGTTCGACATATGCTTCAACTGACTTCGATACAGATACATATGAGCCGAACGAAGTTGATGAGATCGCAAAAGCAGTTGAAGAAGATCTTCGAGGTTGTCCTAAAATGTTTGAAAGTTTGTTGAGTGATGCAGAGAAAGAATTATATAATGGTTGTACTAAATTCACAAGACTGTCGGTGATATTAAAGTTGTACAACTTAAAAGCGAGTAATGGATGGTCTGATAAAAGCTTTACATAATTATTAACACTCATAAAAGATAAGTTTCCAAATGATAATGAACTTCTCAGTCGAACCTACGAGGCTAAACGGATTTTGTGTTCTATTGGGATAAGTTACGAAAGGATTCATGCGTGTCCTAACGATTGCATTTTATTTCGAAATGAATATGAACTACTTAAGGTGTGTCCGAAATGCAATGTCTCTCGATATAAGAAGAAAGAATCTACTCCAGCAAAAGTCGTGTGGTATTTTCCTTAAATACCAAGATTTAGGCGCATGTATCGCAGTGAAGAAGATTCAAAACAATTGACATGGCATGCAGATGAAAGAATTAGAGATGGAATGTTTCGACACCCTGCAGATTCCCCACAATGGGCAAAAATTGATCACGAGTATCCTGAATTCGAGATAGAGTCAAGAAATCTAAGACTTGCACTTTCTACTGATGAAATGAATTCACATGGTCTTCAAAGCATCTCACACAGCACGTGGCCTGTAATTTTGGTAATATATAACCTACCTCCATGGTTATGTATAAAGCGTAAGTTTATGATGTTGAATTAAACCCAATCATTGCAATCACTTGACCAAGTGATACATTCAATTATTTAATTTTGCTACATTAATATAGCTATTAGAAAAATCCAAATATATTTTGGAAATTTCCCTAACAGTTACTTGGAGGTTGTAGAATGGATAGACTCATTGTCTTAATATCTTTAGAGAAGGCAATAGTAGTAAAAAAATTAGCTAATCAAAGTTTACACATCGATGGTGTCGTGTGGTGCGATTTTATTCCATCTTTCATTTAAAATGATTTTAAATTATACTTTATGTATTTTAGTGGATTTTAGTATTGAACTCAAGGGCTTTTTAGCCAAGTTATTAATATTTTGGGGAGTTTAAATTACCAAAAAGATATTTTGATGCTCCGATTAAAATTGTTCATCGATGAATAAATTAAATTAACTGCTGTGGATCTTTTACGAAGAATTTAATTCTAGAGAGTTTCGTTAAAAATATCTTGGGCTACTAAAAATTGTATCTGTCAATTGAGCTGCGATGATAGTAGATATTTTTAACAAAAAGTGGGTTAGAGAGGTTATGGGTGAAATGGTAATTTAATAATTATCTAGATATTTTGAGATAATTGTTAAAAGTAATTAATATATATATATATATATATATTTGTTTGGAGAGAAAAGGAAAGGAAAGAGGAAAAAGGAAAGGAAAGAAAAACAGAAAACTCCTCCCTCTCTCTCCCTGCGTGCGCGAGAAACCTCTCACCTTTTCCTCCATTTTCATTTTCGTTTTTCTTTGCTTCCTTTTAGTTCAAGAATAGAAACCCAAGGCTTGGTGGGTGATAGGACAAGGATTTCTCAACTTCACTCTTCCTCTTTGATTCGAAAACGAAGAAAAACGGTGTTAGGGATTTCAAAACCGTCAAATACAAACCTCCCCGTTTCATCTAGATCTAAGCTTCGTTTTGCGAATAGATAGAAGGGAAAGTTGCTCACTACCACGCTACGGTGCTAGGGAGCCAACTTTGGAAGCGATGTTGCGAGCAGAGATTTTACGGGATTTACTCGCGGTACCGTAATCGCACGTTAAAACTAACGCGAAGGTAAGGGCTCCTTCCAAACTTTTAGTTTGCATTTAGGGACTTATCTGTGGTTGTGTGGAAAGGAATTTGGTTAGGGTTAAAGTGTTAATTTGGGGAAAATGAATCTAAGGTTTTATGAGTAAAATCTTAGAGTTAGGTTTTGGTGATGTTGATGAATGTTTCGTGGAAAATGAATTTAACTCATTTATGTATGATTTGGAGTAAATGAAATTCGAAGTGTTTGAGTGGTATGTTGTGATGATATGTGTATGGTTGGATTTTGTGGAGAAATGAATTGATGTGTTTTGGTGTGAATCGTGGATTGAATTTGGTAATAAGTTTGAGTTTGTATTGGTGTGGAATTTGAAAACCATTAGAGTTAAACGAGTATTAAAAATGGGGAATCTCTTAATGTCTTGTTTACTTAATGTTTGTTTTGGAAATCGTTTAAGTTAAAAGAGTATTAAGAATGGGGAATCTCTTAATATTTCTGTTTACTTAGTGCTTGTTGTGAAAATCGTTTAAGTTAAATGAGTATTAAGAATGGGGAATCTCTTAATGTCTTGTTTACTTAAATCGTTTAAGTTAAATGAGTATTAAGAATGGGGAATCTCTTAATGTCTTGTTTACTTAATGTTTGTTGTGAAAGTCGTTTAAGTTAAATGAGTATTAAAAATGGGGAATCTTTTAATATCTGCATTTACTTAACGGTTGTCGTGGATAGAGTCAGGGTACGCTCAGGCATTTCATAGTGATAGTGGTAACTGAGATGATGCCATGTGATTTGTTGGTTAATCTCATCCATGGGCCACGAGATGATTCCATGTGATTTGTTGGTTCATCTTGTCCATGGGCCACGAGATGATTCCATGTGATTTGTTGGTTCATCTTATCCTTGCGGGGATTGTCGCGTCAAGGTGATTCCATGTGATTTGTTCGTTCATCTTGTCTGTGTGGGGATTGTCGCGTCAAGGTGATTCCATGTGATTTGTTGATTCATCTTGTCTGTGTGGGGATTGTCGCGTCAAGATGATTCCATGTGATTTGTTGGTTCATCTTGTCCGTGTGGGTATTGCGTTGTAACTGTTAAGCGTTATGTTTTGAAATTGTGTGTAAGTGTGTTTGATTCAAGTTTATGATTGAGTGTTTGAACTTGAGATGTCATTATGATTGTGTTGATTTTACTAAGAGTATGTTTTGGAATTGTGTGATAGCATGTTTGATTGCAAAACCATTTCGAAGCTCATAATGTCGAGGTGATTGTGTTGAAATTGCTAAGTGTTATGTGTTGGAATTGTGTGTGAATGTGATTGAGTTAGTTTATGTAATTTTGGAAGAATAAGTAGTGCAATCGATGTCCCAATCGATTTAATGGGTTACAGGGACTTCACTAATTTGACAAAATCGATTTGCCAATCGATGTTGTAATATGTTATTCAAAACCATTTAAGAAATCGATTTGGATATCGATTTGGCCAATACAGGAACTCAACCAATTTGACAAAATCGATTTGGAAATCGATTGGCGTTAATACAGGGGCTCAATTATTCATTCAATCGACTTCCCAATCGATTGAATTAAGCCAGAGTACATATTTCACAAAAAAAACCTTCAGGAAATTGATTTCTCAATCGATTGGCGTAGTAGAAATTCTTATTTTGAGTTAGATAATCGATTGCTCAATTGATTTATCAATGTTTTGGTCAGTTATGTATTACTTGATGGATTGAGAACTTTATTATGATTTCATTTTTATTTGGCAAGCATTATATGAACTTTTAGCATATGGAAAACCCTTTTAAGGTGCATGCTAAGTTGAAAGGTAATTTGTGCATTTAAAAACTTAAATGTTATGTCTTAACTGTTAATTTCAGTTGGTGATCCTTTACAACTATTGTGGAAATCTGGGCTTTGCCCTCAGATGAGAGCCAGGACTATCCTACCGGTCCATACCCTGTGGATGGGGATGGAGATGGGAATGCCTGACTAGAGCTACTTTAGGAGGATCTTACGGGGCACGTGGAGATCACTCAGGGTGTATAGTTTTTGTTGGTAGAATGATCATATTAGGTTGACATGGAGGAAACATATGTCTTTCTTTTGGGTTGCTTTTATTTTAGATGGATTCCATGTACCTCTTCTTGATGTGTAAATGCTTTGGATTCATATTTCGAAAAACTTTTCCGCTGCTTGTAAATTTTAATGACTTAAATATTTATCCGAAGGTATTTCCTTATTTGTTTATGTGTTTTATTTTAATTTCTTTTGAAAAAAAAAATACACCATGGCTTTGAAAATCGGGGTGTTACACATTGTCTTAATATCTTTAGAGAAGGCAATAGTTGTATAAAAATTAGCTAATCAAAGTTTACACATCGATGGTATCGTGTGGTGCGATTTTATTCCATCTTTCATTTATAATGATTCTGCTCATAACAAGAATTAACTTACTTTTTTTGTTCTTTTCGTTTTTATTGATTTTCTGTTTGCTCTACACTCTTTTTTCCTTCACTAGATTTTATCTATTTAGAGTTTTACGCGTAAGGTTTTTAATAAGACAAATGTTATTGGTCCTTTGGATTGTAATATTGGGTTTTGGCCTAATCGTCCCAAGTATCTTATCCTTATATATTTAACAATATTTATTAGAGTGATACATATGACAAGTGGTGGTTGTTGTGCCGACATAGATGAGAAGTCATCTTCACCATGTAATATCTTTGACATTCTGATTTTATATTTTTTTTTAAAAAAAGAAATAAAAAGATAGAGGTTTTTTTGTATCTATGTAATCATTTTAGACTTTTATCAATAATGGTTGGATCTAATACATGAAAAAAGACAGTCTTCACATAATCACATTTTAATGAACTGCGTTTCCAATTCATTCCTAGATTAGAGGGGATGTCCAAGGGAGGAAAGGTTTGCAAGGCCCCAAAATAGGGGTGGATGCTTGGATTAGGCTAGGTAAATTATACTTGGATGCAACCTATTACAATGACAGACGTCGCATCCTCTAGCCCATCTAAGTATGGGTAGACATAATGGCATGTTCATGCACCAATCAACCCAAAGAAAGATGGCACATCAACAAGACCCAATTGCTGGATAAAATGGGCCTCAATCATAGAGGCCCACTTACCATGTTAGAAGCTCTTTTGAAATGGAAGATGACCACAATTGCAACAGATATTTACACATTAATGAAGGTGTTGGATAATACAAGAAAGGTTGGGGGTTTGAATTGTGCATTGTTGTTTTCGAAAGATACTTCGATTTCCTTACATAAGACTATTCTTTATCAAAACACTCAACTTACTTTTATAAAACAAGTTTAGATAAAATAAGGTTGAATCATAAAGAACTACGATGAGATAAATTGAAAGAAATAAAGGAGACATATATATTGTTATACTAGTTCACAACAGACTGTTGTGACATCTAGTTCTCCCTTTTTCGAGAGATTTTGCCTTAGTATAGTTGAATATTTAATCCACTAATTCAGTTAATAGCATTCAAGTAATCTTTAATCTACCTCTTCAAGATTTGAGTATTTTTCTCTAGCCTCTCCTAGTTGTCATCGTCAAAACCTTCTTCAACTTTGGCAGCCTGCCATTGAGAGAGTTCTTTTTCATTAATGTACTTTCGTCATAACCTTCTTCATGAGTGTTGATGTGCCTTATTAGGTACCTCTTACTTTGAGAGAGTTTTTTTTTTTTTTTTTTTTTTTTTTTTTTTTTTTTTTCAGAATTTCTTCTTAACACATAGTCTTTTCATTCGCTTTCTCACTCACAAATGGACTGAGTGATTTCTTAAATAGAGAGAAGAAGTGTTCGTTAAGAATATTACGTTGAAAATCTTCAATCACTATTTAAGGCAAACTAGTCTTCAATATATCTGTAAATATCTTCGTCAATGATTTTGTGTTTCTTTGTATAAGGACAAGGAAGTATAGGATACTATGATGAGAGGAATGTCTTAAAGACTTTTCAACAAGTAGCAGACTCAAGATGTTCATCAATGGATGTATAGTTGCTTTGTCTTCTTTGAAGCATTGACTTTCCTCAAAGCATACATCATGAATTTGAGTCAGATAATCAAATACTTGATGTGATTATTAGAGGTAGACAATCACTTGCTTTTCAAGCTTATTAGAGTCAAACGAACAAAGCACAATTGCATTCAACAGAGACAACTAATACAAAACATATCATATAAGTCTAGAGTAATTAGAACTAGGGGATTGCTTGCAGTTTCAGAGTCAACTAAGGTAGAGTCTTACTCGCGTCACTAGAGGGGTATGTTAGAGTGCTTTCACCAGAGTTAGAAAAACGGCGTGAAGTGATGTGTTTTTGTTCTTTTGTCTTAGTTAAATCATCAGAGGATATAGCTTATATTAGAATAAATATTTTGTAACTCTTTACTAGAACTACATAATGC
Organism: Cicer bijugum; assembly: GCA_037974875.1. Taxonomy (NCBI): domain Eukaryota; kingdom Viridiplantae; phylum Streptophyta; class Magnoliopsida; order Fabales; family Fabaceae; genus Cicer; species Cicer bijugum. The sequence continues at coordinate 1,071,116 of JBBPBT010000345.1, read as the reverse complement.
AATAATTTTTTATTGCTATATTTCAACTTGTTCTATTAGTAGACATAATTACTTGTTTATTAGGTGATAATATTTTTTGTGTTTAGAAACACTTAGAGTATTATCCCTAATTTACTTGTAATTTATGGTATCTTCAAATAGATAGCCACTAATTTTTTTTTTTGTCTTCTAAATTAATCTTCATACTTAACAAATATAATTAGGGGATAATTGTTCTTTATTTGTTTGTTTATTTTTTTATCATCAAAACATCAATCACATGAATGTATCTAAAACCATTTTTGCACTAACAATCTCCCCCTTTTTGATGATGAAAAATAATTATATAATTAATGAACAATTTTACCTCACAAAGTAAGGTTTAAAAAGAACGTTCCCTTGAATGATTATTTGATCTTTGGAAAGGAATTTTTTAAATCAATATTATAGGACTCCCTCTAAATATGATAAACTTAATTCTTTAAGCGTTTAAAACTTTATTAAGTAAATTTATTTTTGATACTCATGAGGGTAAAAAAATAGGGAAATGCTAGAGACAAAAACTCAAAGATATCATGAAAATGATGGAGCTGCATACAATTAATTGCATTACTATGGCTTTTACTTTTCTCCCCCTTTCTCATTGCCAAAAACAATGAAATTATAGAATTTACAGTAAGTTGTCATGCACGAGCATAATACGTTTTTAAGCGGAAACTCAATAGAATCCTAAAAGAACAAGAGTAAAGAAAGGGTATTATTTCATTAAGATGGGGATCATAATTACAAAGTAGACACAAGAAGAAAAAAAAGATAACTTAAAAAAGCTAAACATAGATAGAAGTTCTAAAGATATCTAAGGACGCACCTCAAGAGTTCATTTGCTTCCGCCATTTGAGATATGAGAAGGTCCAACTTGTGGCTGACTTCTTGCAGAGTAATATGAGCTTCTATTTGTTCAAGAAGAATGTCAATCACCATCAATGTAACACCCCGTTTTTAATAGCGAGGGTGTATTTTTTTTTTCAAAAGAAATTAAAATAAAACAGAGAAATAAATAAGGTAACACCTTTGGATAAATAATTAAGTCATTATAATTTACAAGCAGCGGAAAAAGTTCTCAAAATATGAATTCAAAATATTTACATAACAAAAGTAGTACAGTCTTCCAGTTTAAAAATAAAAGCAACCCAAAAGAAAGACATCTGTTCCCTCTGTGTCAACCTTGTCTGATCATTTTACAAAACAACTAAACACCCTGAGTGATCTCCACGCGCCCCGTGAGATCCTCCTAACGTAGCTTCAATCAAGCATTAACATCTACATTCCCATCCGTAGGGTACGAATCGGTATGATCATCCTGGCTCTCATCTGAGGGCAAAGCCCAGATTTCCACAATAGTTGTAAAGGGTCACCAACTGAAATTAACAATTAACACATAACATTTAAGTTTTGAAATGCACAAAATATCCTCTCAACTAAGCATGCACCTTAAAAGGATTTTCCATATGCTAAAAGTTCATATAATGCTTGCCAAATGTAAATGAAATCAAATAGAGTTCTCAATCCATCAAGTAATACATAACTGAACAAAACATTGATAAATTAATTAAGCAATCAATTATCAAACTCAAAATAAGATTTCCCACTGAGCCAATCGATTGGGTAAATTGATTTCCTAAAAGTTTGTAGTGAAAATTGAACTCTGGACTTGCATCAATCGATTGAAGCAATCGATTTTGAGAAGGACTGAGCCCCTGTATTGGCCAAATCGATTGGGCAAATCGATTTCGTGAAAGACAGAACCCCTGTAATGAATCCAATCGATTGGACAAATCGATTTCGTGAAAAACAGAGCCCCTGTAATGAATCCAATCGATTGGGCAAATCGATTTTGTGAAAGACAGAGCCCCTGTAATGAATTCAATCGATTTGCTAAATTGATTTCTAAAGTGGTTTTGAAAAAGCACATTACCAAATCGATTGGGTAAATCGATTTCCCTGTAAATTCTTACAAAAATACATAAACTAACTCAATCATATTCAAACACAACTCCAAATCTTAACACTTAGCAATTTCCACACAAACATCACGACAATTGGGTTTCGAAATAGTTTTACCATCCATCACACTTACACACGATAATCAATACGTAGCACTTAGCAATTCAACACAATTACAATTACCTCTCAGGTTGAAAACACTCAGTCATAAACTTGAAACAAACACATTACACACAATTGGTTCCAAAACACAGCACTTACTAATATCATCACAATCATAAATTTGAATCAAATACGACTCGTGTGCCAAGCACCCTAATGCAATGCGTAAATGCCAAAATGCATGGACTCGGAATTCCAAACCAAAACCCTCCTCGAAGGGCCGTAAATCATAATTGTACCGCCTATTGCAGGCTAGAGTACCAATTACCGAGGTGCCACCTATTACGGGTCAGCACAATTTACAAAAAAGAGTAAATCGTAAACGTACCACCTATCACGGGTCAGTACTGTTTACCGAGGTGCCACCTATCACGGGTCAGCATGATTTACCAAAAGAAAAAGCGTAAGTCGTAAGGGTACCGCCTATCACAGGCCAAAGTACTACTTACCGAGGTGCCACCTATCACGGGTCAGCACAACTTACCAAAAAGTAAATCATAAACGTACCACCTATCACGGGTCAGTACAGTTTACTGAGGTGCCACCTAGCAAGGGTCAGCACAATTTACCAAATGAAATGCATGAGCATACACTAACTCCATTCACAACAATCATTAAGTAAATGCAGATATTAAAAGATTCCTCATTTTCAATACTCATTTACTTAACCGATTTTCACACCAAAATATTAAGCAAACAGACATATTAAGAGATTCCTCATTCTTAATATACTTTTGACTTAAACGATTTCCACAACAAAACGTTCAGTAAACAAGTTATTAAGAGATTCCCCATTCTTAATACTCATTTAACTGAAACGACTTTTCAAAAACAAACATTAAGTAACCAAGACATTAAGTAACTAAGACATTAAGAGATTCCCCATTCTTAACACCCAGTTAACAAACATTAACGATTTTTCAAAAGTATATTAAGACATTAAACGATTTTTCAAAAGTATATTAACACCCAGTTAGCTAAGACATTAAACGATTTCAATAAACAAACATTAACGATTTTTCAAAAACAAGTCATTAAGAGATTCCCCATTCTTAACACCCAGTTAACTTAAACGATTTTCAAACAACATTAAGTAACTAAGACATTAAGAGATTCCCCATTCTTAACGCCCAATTAACTTAAACGATTTTCAAACAACCTTAAGTAAACGAGACATTTAGAGATTCCCCATTCTTAATTCTCATTTAACTTAAACGATTTTCACAAACTCACATTAAGTAAACGAGACATTAAGAGATTCCCCATTCTTAATACTCGTTTAACTTAATGGTTTTCAAATTTCACACAGAACAAACTCAAACATAATTTCACATTCAATCCATAATTCGCACCAAATCATTTTCCACACAAACCACACAAACACATCTCAAGTTTCATCAGTATCTATTAAGTACACGTCAAAAACAACGAACACAAATCAACACAATCCACCACTCAAACACACAAGTTTCATTCACTCAAAATCATACATAAATGAGTTTAAATTCAATTTCCACGAAGCATTCATCAATATAACCAAAACTTAACTCTAAGATTTTACCCATAAAGCCTTAGATACATTTTCCCAAATCAATACTCTAACCCTAACAAAATTCTTTTCCACACAACTATAGATAAGGCCCTAAATGCAAACTAAAAGTTTGGAAGGAGCCCTTACCTTCACTTTAGCTTTTTCGTTCGATTACGGTACCGTGAGTAAGTCCGGTAAAATCTCCGTTCGCAACGTTGCTTCCAAAGTTGGTCCACTAGCACCGTAGCATGGAGGTGAGCAAGCTTCCCTTCTATCACTTCTTGAAAGGAGGCTTAGATCTAGATGAAACGGGAAGGTTTGTGTTTGAATCCCTAATACCGTTTTTTTCCGTTTTCGAATCAAAGATGAAGAGTGAAGTTGAGAAATCCTTGTCCTATCACCCACTTTCAATTTTCGAACTCAAAGGGAGCAAGAACAACGAAAATGGATGAAGATGGAGGAAGGAGGAGAAGAAGGGATCACGCGAGGCAGAGGAAGGAGAAGGGAAAATGTTCTGTTTTCTTTCTCTCTCTTTTCCTTTCTTCCTTTTTCGTTCCTTTCTATTTCTTTTCTTTCTATTTCCTTCCTTTCCTTTTCTTTATATTATATATATATATATATATTAATTATAATTAACAAATATCTCAAAATCTAGATATTTATTAAATGTACCCATAACGCATTAAATTCTTCGTAAAGGATTCGGCGCAGTTAATTTAATTTATTTATCAACGAGTAATTCTAATCGGGCATCCAAATATCTTTTTGATCATATAAACTCCAAAATATTAATAACTTGGCTAAAATGCCCCTGAGTTCAATACCAAAATCTATTAAAATACATAAAGTATAATTTAAAATTACGGGTCTTACAATCAAGGCCACTTCAGATGATGGGATTTGCTTCTTCTTGGAAGAGGAAGGTGACTTCCTTTTCTTACCAGAAGACGAATCAACATTCATAGCAGATGGGTTTGAGAAGTGTAAAAGGATGAACTCTAAGAAAAACACAAGGACGTGGAGAAGATTGAGAAGACAAAATAAAATATTTGAGGTATAAATAGCTAGATTTCTCGAGAAAGATAATGAAAACATTTTTCGAAAAAAGAGACGTAATGAAGAGGGTGTGGAGGAAAACGAATAATGAGATAAGGGATGAAAATTACTTAAGGACATGAGTGACAATTTAAAGGCATAAGGCAAAAATGAAGGAGATGAAGAGTTGTGGGTAAAGAAAAGGAAAAATAAATAAATTTTAATGATGAAAAGAAAGAAAGGAAGAAAGTTTTTACAGAAAAACATATGATAGTAAGAAAATTTTGAAAAATAATAAAGAAGAAGAGAAAACAAAAGTCGCTAGAAAACATAGCATATCATAGGATAGAAACTAGAAGGTTAGAAAAGATGATAACATTTATTCAATTTGTAACTCACATTACAGTTCTAACACATACATATTGTTAAGACAAAATCAGAATTTAAATGTTTTGATGATAATTAAACAACAGATTAATTAAAGATTATTAATTGTGATTCGAAATGTTTTGGTATTTAACACATGCATTTGAGTGTGTTAAAATGAGATAGATATCAAACATCACAAATCAGATCTCATTAAAATCAAACAAAGATGTTCATCTCATATCTTCATATAGAATAAGCAAGGATCAATCTAAGTCATATTTGATCTAGAATTAGAAGAATCAAAGACATGCTTCATTAAAAGCATGATACAAGATCATTCTTCAAATGAGGCAAGTGCAAGTACAAAGCCACAAGCTGTAAAGTACACTACTGATTGTACTTTTCTAAACCTGCACATGTGACTAAAATGCATGCACTCAACTCAAACAACTGACACAATCAAAAAGTACAAGTTAGTTCATCACAAACAAATTCAAAGAAAAATCTTGGATCTGAAGAACGTTCTTGGATGCAACTATGATCAGTCTTGCTTTTTGGCAGACTTTATCCAACGACTAATTCATGACAACTGACCCTATTTCAATGGTAATATGAGTTGTCCCAAGCTCTCTTGAAGTCAATAAGTGCAACTTCAAGATGAAGAACAAAACACATCTCAAAGTGCAAAGAAAAGCATCAATCATTTCAATCATACTCAAGTGTCTCAATATCATTCTTAAAGCTTGCTATTTTCAATCTTTGTATTGTGTTAGAATCAGTAACAACTGAGTTCTATTTACATAATCTATTTCTTAAACAAGAGTTGAGTATATACCCAGATTCTAAATAGTGTCAAATCCACCTTGTAACTCAAGGTTATTTTGTCAACATAATCTTGAGTGATTTGTAAAAATCATTTTCATGTTTTGAAAAGGTAACTTACTGAAATAGTAAGGTAGAACTGAGGAAATCTTTTCTAGGTAGAAGGCTAGAAATTGTGTAAAGATCAAGATTGATCTGTGCAAATAGTAACCCTAACCAAGAACAATCTTTCCTTTGAGCACATAGTGGAAAATCTCATTCTTCTGAGGACTGGACGTAACCCATGTTTGGGTGAACCAGATAAACAAAGTAACATATTGTTTGTCTCAACTTTCAATCCAAATAAGGTAAATTTGGTTATGAATCTGAACTTCAAAAGGTTAAACTTTGTCCCAATCTTTACAATTTCTTACATTTACCGTAAAGCATTCATCTTACTAACCATAGTCCACAGGTGTAACAATTTCAATAGTTTTATATTTCACCATTAAGGTTGACCAGATCTTGTTTTAAGAAAATCTTGAAGTCTTTCTAAGAGTATAGTGTAATATGAGGATTATTTCGGGGATATGAAGACTTAATAAAGAATGAGATATCAAAACTAGTTTTTTCTAGAGGGTTTCATGTTGAAAACATTTTGGATAAAAAAAATTGATTTGGGAGAAATTTTATTAATAAATAGAATGATTTTGAAAAACACTAGAAAAGAGAGAGGTTTAAATATGCATGGAGGAAAAATCAAGAGCATAGATTTTAATGACAACGATCATGGACCCAAATAGAAGAGACTACCCAGACACACAATAGACCTTCTCTAGAGGTAAGATTAGATGATGGTTTTCCATAAGAGTGTTTTTCTCTTTCGCTTGAAATTTAGGCTTCTTTGAGGATAACCTTGTTTCATAAAAAATTTAAATACATCCTCTTTGTTCTCATGAGAATCATTGACTTGTTGCCATTCCATGTTCCAAAAGAGTGATTTTGAATGAGACGTTATACTCACCACTTTTTCTAAAGGGTTACCTGCACATTTGAACATACATCCTAGATCATTGAAGTTTTGAAAAACTTTGGTGACTGGTTAGATTTATCATTGAAATACATTATAAGGTTTCCATTACTTGAACTAACAATTTTGTTGTTTCCATCAAAGGATTTATGTTCAAAGTATTTCAAAGTTATGTATTATAATGTTTTCATTACAAGATTATCATATTGACTCTTCTCACTTATTAACTCTTTTCACTTATTAACTCATTGTATTTTACATAAGCATATGAGTTTTGTCCAGTTTGTCATTGAAGTGTTTCAAATGACACAACCAGAAGTCATAAAAGAGTTGAAAGAATTTCCATAACATATATAGAAGAGTCTTAGAGGAGGATATATAGAAAGGCTTCAATCTGTAGTTAAGAAAAACCAATTTCACGAAGAAGTATTTTCTTAGATAATTTTAATCAAAGATAATATCTTTCAAATAGATATTACTTTGAGGTGTTCTCTTTGTTTCAAGGAACAAAGTGAAAATCCTTTTTCTTGTTTATTCTTTTCTTTAAATATTCATTTGTCTAAATACAGAGATTTTATTTTACTACTAAAAATATCATTGAAAAGTGAATTTCATAAGAGCTACTTTAAGACAAATACCATTTCCCGTAAGTAAATAAAATATCTTTTAAAAATAACTTTGGCACTGAGATAAAATTAATATTAGAGAAATAGATGTTCAGATAAAGTGTTTTATATATTTTTTAGATAACAATTATAGTCCTTGTACACAGTCTTTTTCAATCCAAGTTCTTAAAAGAAACAAAAATTAAGAAAGAGAAAACATGATTGATCCAAACGCATACACTATTCCATACCATTTCCCTAGTATTTCCAATATTGAGGGATCTTTACTCTTATACGATAAATTGCTCAATCAAGAGATCCAACTCTAATATAAATTGCAAGTGTTGGAAAACACAAGAAAATGAGGGTTGAATTATGTGTTATCGTTTATGAAAGATATTTCAATTTCCTTACATAAGATTGTTCTTTATCAAAAAATTCAACTTACTTTTATAAAACAAGTTTAGGCCGAATAAGATTGAATCATAAAGAACAAAGATGAGAAAAATAGAAAGAGATAAAAGAGACACATATATTTTTATACCAGTTCACAAAAGACTATTGCTAAATCTAGTCATTCAGTTACGCAAAGATTTTGTCTCATCATAGTAGATGACTTAATCCACCATTTCAATTAATAGCATACAAGTATTGTTTACTCACCTCTTCAGGGTTTGAGTATTTTTCTCGAGCCACTCCATGCTATCGTCTTCAGAACCTTTTTCAACTATCTTGCAGCCTGCCGTTGAGGTTCATGAGTGTTGAAGTAGCTTTTCATGTACCTCTTAGGTTGAGAGAGTTTTTGCCATTATCAAGGTTTATTAAAATCAATTCTAGTTTGTGTCTGAATTGACACAAAGTTTGTTTATAGGATTCTGACTCTCATTCAGAATATGTTAGAAATCAAGTCTGATATCTGCACAAGTCTGTGAGAACACTCCAAACACCTATTACAAATCAAATCTTGGTCAAATCTTCTTCTAAGTGCTTCTATTGGAACTTGTTGTAGATAAATCTTGGTCAAATCTTCTTCAAATCTTAATTAAATCTTCTCCAAATGTTGATCAAATATTCTTTAAGCCATCTTCAAATCATGATCATATCTTCTTTCAATCATAAATATGAATCAAATTTTATTTGAGATTTTCATAAATTTAAATTTGAATCAAACCTTATTTTAGATTTTCTTCAATTATAAATTTGAACAAAAACTTATTTTAGGTTTTCTTCAATTATAAATTAGAATTAAATCTTATTTTAAATTTTCTTCAATTATAAATTTGAATCAAATTTTATTTTAGATTTTCTTCGAAAACATGATTCTTCTTTCATACTCTTTGAAGTCAAATATATTGTTCTCATACAATACTTTTGTTAACATCAAAACTCTAAATGTAAAACCAACTTGGTTCCAATAAAGTTGACATGTTCACCAAACATCTTGCTGAAGATATGCTTGACTTGATCATCAAAAATCTAAACCTTATTCTTTTACCTAATTGATGTTGTGTCAATCTTAAAGTAGTTTAGTTTCATACTTTAGATAAATTTAATGTTTGATCAAGAAGATTTGATCAAAATTTATCTACAAAAAGATATGAACTATTTACAAGAAGATTTTATCAATATTTATCACAAGAAGATATAAATTATTTACAAGAAGATTTTATCAATATTTTTCTACAAGAAGAAACACTCACAAGAGGATACATTTAAGATTTGCAAAATTATGATTCAGATTTTCACAAAGGACAAAATACAAAATTGGACTTAGTCAAATTCCTACTTGTGAAAGTTCAAGAACCGGTCCAATATGATGTTCCCGTCCATATCAAAGCAAGCAATATTTAGGAAGTTTTATCTAAAGAATTTTCCAACAAAAAAAAAGATAATAAAATATGAATAATATCAATCTGAAGAATTTACAAACTCAATCTTAACAAAATCCGAATAATATCAATCTAAAGAATTTACAAATTCAGTTTAAACAAAACATGAACATAATCAATCTAGAAAAACTACTCATATTAGATTCAGAAACAAATAATTAGTTAAAGAACATATTATCAAAAACCATCTGGTTAGAACACAAGTGAATTTGCAATTCCAAATTAACCAAGGAATAAGTTAGTTGTGTTAGAACACAAGTGATTTTATTAACAATCATTTGATTGATTTTTGATAATAATAATAATAAAATCAAACATATAAAGAACAATTATCCTCTAACTATATTTGCTAAGTGTGCATATTAAATTGGTAGACAGATATTTATATTAATGATTATTTATTTTAAAGTAGCATAAATTATAAATAAGTTAGAGATAATAATCTAAGTGTTTCTAACTAAGAAAATTATCACCTAATAAACAAGTTACTATGTTTACTAATAGAGCAAGTCATAGTATAGCAATAAGAAGTATTTTGATATACAAGCCAAGTCAAAGTATTAAAGGCAAAAGGAATAAAAGTTATTTTTCAAGTATAACCTAACCCTCTGATGAACAAACAACAAATAATCATTTAAACTAATATCCTCTCAATTGTGCCTTTGGTGAACCCACTATTACAAGCAACAATTTGGATGTTCTACCTCTCTAAAATAAGAAAAGCAAAATGATAATTTGCCTTAAATAACTGTGACAAGTATTGTATCATGTTACTCTGATAAAAGTCAACACTATAATACAAATACAACACTGAAGATAGTTAATTCTCCTATGGAAGTAATCAAAGCTCTAAAGAAGACAAATATATTTATCCTTTGGTCAACATTTTGAATCTGTTAACTGTATAAAAATATTTGTGACATCCTCTTATAATAAAATCCTCTAAGATATGTCATCTTAAATTGAAGATGCATATAATCAATCATGAAGACAAATATGGATACATCTTAAAGATTGATCTACCTTTATTGGTGATTGATGATCTCCAAAGGTAATATTCTCAACAAACACTTCTTCTCTCTATTTAAGAAGAACTCATTTAGTCAATTGATTTGGTGAGAGAAAATGAAAAAAAAGGCAATGCATCAAATAAATAATTCTAAAAAAGCCAAGCACATATCAAAAGAAAAGTATGAATGGAAGATCATCACAATAGATTTAGTTATAATTGATGTTAATAATTCAAATTATTTTTCATACACTTGAACTGATATAGGACCTGATATATAATACCATCTATATGAGAGTTAGAATCCCAACACGATAGTTTGTGTCAGTTAAGACACAAACTAGAATTGATGTACATCAACTGAATATTGACATCAATTCTATCAACCCTAAGAGGTACCTAAAGAGGTACGAAAAAACTTATGAACCTAAACATAAGACTTCCATAATGTTGCAAAAGGGTTCTAACGATGACAACCTAGAAAGAGTAGAGAAGAATACTCAAAGCCTGAAGAGGCAAAATAAACAATACTTGAAATATTATGCAAATATTAGATTAATTATTCTTCAATACTGAAGCAAAATATTTGTGTTCCCTCCATCTTTTTGTTTCACTTATCTATATTCTCTATAATTCAACTTATTTGTCTGTAAACCTATTTTAATCGTAAGTTGAATGATTTGATAAATAACATATTTTTTGGTTAAGCTTTTGAAGTATCTTTCAGAAATTGAGAAGCACAATTCAAACCCGTCTTTTCTAATGATTTTCAGCATCTTCAACTGATATTAGAGTTTGTTCTTGTGATCGAGCATTTAACTATGTAAGAGCATAGATTCCTTAATGTTGGAAATACTAGTGAAATTATTTGAGTTAATGTAGGTTTTTAGGTCAATCCTATTTTCTCTTTTTAAATTTCATTTTCAGAATTTCTTAAAAAACCTAGATTGACAAAACCTATTCATAAACACTGTAATTGCTATCTCAAAAATTGATAAAACACTTAAGTAGAACATCTATTTCTCAAATATGAACATCATCTCTTTTCTTAAGTTTTTCTAAAATTGTTTCTTGTCTAGGTAAGGGCAAGAGAATTCTTGTTAAAGTTGTTGTTATGCTAATTAATCTTCAATGACATTTGGAGTAGTAAAGTATAATATTTGTATTCATATAAGTGAATACTTAAAGAGAAAAATAGATACTAAAAAATGATGGTTAGCATGTTCCTTAAAACATGGTTAATATCTCAAAGTCGCATATTTATATATGAGAAATAATATCTTAGATCTAAAACTATCTAAAATCGTGTCATTAGCTTTTAACATTAGCTTCTAAGATCTATTTATATATGTTCTGAATATTCTTTCAATTTTATTATGACTTCTTGTTGTGTTTCTTGACAATCTTCAGTCACAAAATGAACATAACACCTATGCTTCCACAAAGCAGAGTGAGTCAACAAGTGAGAAGAATCAATAGGCTAATACTAAAATTTATCTTGCATTAGAAAAAAGTATTAGCTGATACAACTAAATTGTTAGTGCTAAATAATGAGAACATTGTAATGCATGTCAACAATGAAACTAACTAATCACAGAGAAGTTTTGTAAAAACTTCATTGATATATGTTCAAATGTGCATGTAACTCTTTAGAAGAAATGGTTAGTAGTGCAACCTCACACTCAATAGCATAAAATTGGAAGGTTGAATGGTAATAAGTCGAAGACCTTTGTCAAAACAAGGGTTGGACGATACAATCAAGCATTCTTGGTTAAACTCATGTCAAAACCAACAATGCTTAAAATGGGTAGATCAAATAAAATCAATCATTTGATCACTATCCTCTAGGAAGAAACAAGCACGAGTAAAGTTCATTCTTCTAATGGAATGAATATCTTCATCTAAAGTGATTCATAGATGATGTATTTGAAATAATTATGAAACTAGATTAACCTCAAGGAAACCTGAACTCCAAGTAAAAGACCAAAGCTCCCTTATGGAAGATCATCATCTGATCCCTCAACTAGAGAAGTTTGTATATTAAATGAGTTTAAATAACTCATCACCTGGTGAAACTCATGAGCTTGAAACATAATATGAGAATCATATATATGAAATGAAATAACTAGAACATAGGACTGCAATTGTTTACTCGAAAGAAAGAATGATCAGAACCATGTTGACTCTACATCTTGTTAAAAGATCATCTGAACTAAAATCTACGTTCTTTGGTGACTTTCATTAAAACCTACATTTTTTATCACTTTTCTATGCTTATTTAAACTTCTTTCCTTTCTAGTGTTTTTCAAAAATTGTAGTTTTCGTTAAAATTTCTTCTTTTGTAACTCAACTCCCTTTTTCATCCAAAATATTTTAAACTTGGTCATCAGAGGCAGAGCCTAAAGCATCATAGGAATAATCCTGCTTGTATTGAATAAATTTCAAAAGTAGATGGAAATATCATACGCATGTTGAATTATGAGAGTCAGAGTCATTTTACCAGGCTTAGCATTTTAGAGTTTAGTATTAGAGTCGTAGCGTTGGAGGCAGCGCATTAGAGGCATGATTCTTCTAGTCGTGTTTCCTTCCTTTAGTTTTGATTCTTTTTTTCCTATGGTCATGAGTCTTCCTCTGGCTTCTGTGTTTTATTTGTTTTCTCTTATTGTTTTGTTTTGTGCATTTCCTCTTATTAGTGTGTTTCCTCATATTATTGTTGTTTCCTCTTATTAGTATGTTTCTTTTGATTATGTTGTATCCTCTGATTTTATTGTATCATTTGATTCTATTGTGTTTTCTTATTTTGTATGTATCCTCTGATTTAGTTTGTTTCCTATGATTTTGTTGGTTTCCTATAATTTTACCTATTTCCTCTAATTTATCGGTTTTCTTTGACTTTACTAGTTTCATTTGATTCTAGATGTTTCCTATGATTTTACCATTTTCCTTTGATTTGTTCATGGGTCTAGAATTTATCTATTTGTTTTATTTTTTGGCACATGTGATTTATAACATGAGTACATTAAATTTTTCTTACAAACTTCCTTTTGTTATCAACAAAACTAGAAAGGAATGGTTCTCCAAAACCATCTTAGTTCTAACACTCTTTTCTTTAAAACTTTCTACCTCTATTTCTTTTCTTCTTTAAATATTATTTTCTTACTCTCTTCCTCAACCACAACTCTTCATCTCCTTCCATTTTGCATTGTGCCTTCAAACTATTAATGTGTCCTAAAGTGCTTGCCAAATTTTGGGTTTGTTCACTATCTCATGCTTTGTTTTCCTCCATGCCCTCATTATTACATCTCTTCTTTCCAAAATGTTTTTCATTTCCTTTCCTGAGAAATCTAACTATTTATGCCTCAAATGTTTTAAATTTCACTACTTGCACTCATTCAGTTATCTCTCAACGTCATGTGTTGTATCTCTATTCATCTTGTAACGTTGTTAAACTTATTTGTTATGGATGCTAATTCATGTTTTGGTAGGAAAAAGAAGTCACCTTCCACGCCTTAAACGAAGGAAATCCCACCATTTGAATTTGCCTTGATTGTGAGTGACATTCTTCTTGAACAACAAGAAGCTCACATTGCTTTGCAAGAAGTCAACCACAAGTAGTACCTAAATATGGTTGAAAACACAAGAAAGAGAGTTTGAATTATGTTTGTCGTTTTTGAAAGATACTTCGATTTCCTTACAAAAAGTTCTTCTTTATCAAAACATTCAACTTACTTTTATAAAACATGTTTAGACAAAGTAAGGTTGAATCATAAGGAACTAAGATGCAAGAAATACAAGAAGACAAAGGAGACACGTGTATTTTTATAATAGTTTCCAACAAACCGTTGCTACATGTAGTCCTCCCCTTACATAGATATTTTTGTTTGTCTTTGTTATCATGAAAACATTAACCTGGGGATTATAGATTACACTACTTTTGTACTAATACTACCTTCTCACCGCTTAAATGGTGGAAGCAAATGAATTCTTGAGGCGTGTCGTTAGATGTCTCTAGAACTTCTATCTATGATTAGTTTTTTGTCTTAAGTTATCTTTTCTTTTCCTTCTTGTGTATACTTTGCAATAGTGATCTTCATCTTAATGAAATCTTACCCTTTCTTTATTTTTATTGTTTCATATTTCTTTTGACCTTGGTTTTAAAAACTTATTCATGTTAATCATAAGTATGTTGTGTGACAGTCTTTACTATATTACTTTTGTTTATTGTGGATGATTGCTTACCGAAAATTCTAAAATTTTACTCTTTTTGATGATGACAAAGGGGAAGAAAAGTAGAAGATATAATAATATAATTAAAGGTATGCTTCTGTCTTAACACCCATTTGCATTTGCATTGCATCATCTACATTTCTAATTACATCATCTACTTCATCTATATTGCACCATCTATTTGTTGCATCATATGTTTGTGCATCATACGCATGCCTTGTTGCATACACATCTAAAATATCTTTTTGGTTTTTTTTTTTTTGCATATATGATATTGGTTTGCAATTCACCCTTGTTTTGAAAGGCATAATACATTCTAAAAATATGGTTTGTTCAATTAGGCTTTACATCTTAAGAATAAAACTATTTCAAAGGCTTTACATTCTGATAACTATGAAATATTAATCAATAGACTTCATATAAAACCAAAGGTTTAACATCTTAGGAATATGTGAAATCTTTTAGGAAAGTCGGATCATATTTTTTTGATATCTCGGTGTTTTATGTCTTTGTCTTTTCCTCTTATTTTACCCTCATATGTAAAAAAAATAAAACAACTTAATAAGTTTTAAACTCTTAAAGAATCACGTTTATCATATTTAGAGGGAAAATTATTCATTAATTTTATAGTTATTTATCATCATATAAAAAGGGAGGTTTTTAGTGAAAATAAATAAATAAAAAACAATTATCCTCTAACTCCATTTGCTTACAAAATCAAATATATAAAGAACAATTATCCCCTAACATCATTTGCTAAGTTTGTATAATAAGTTGGAAGACAAAGATTTATATTAATGACTATCCATTTTAAGGTAGCATAAATTACTAGTAAGTTGAAGATAATAATCTAAGTGTTTCTAAGCATAAAGAATATTATCACCTAATAAACAAGTTATTGTGTTTGCTAATAGAGAAAGTTATAATATAGCATTAAGAAGTCTTGCGATATACAGTCTAAGTCAAAGCATTAAAGGCAAAATGAATACAAGTCACTGTTCTCGTATAGACTAGATACCGTTATGAACAAAGAAAAGATAATCTTCTAAGCAAATATCATAGTGACTCTGAAGAAACTACTACACTTGTTTCTAGTTAATACAAGAAATGATCTGGATGTTTTGCCTCTAATAAGTATGGCAAACACAATGATCGTCAGCCTATCATAATTGTTATAAGCATTATATCGTTTGATTCTAATAGAGAGTCAACACTTTGAAATCCATCTGAAAAGAAAATCTCTAAAAAATTCAATGCTCTGATGAAGACAAATATGTTTATCCTCTGATCAACATCTTGAATTTGTTAACTGTCTAAAAGTCTTTGTAGCATCCTCTAACAGTAACATCCTCCAAGATATGCCCTCTTAAATTGAAGAGACGTAGAATCAATCATGAAGATATATATGCATACATCTTAAAGATTGGTCTACCTTAAATGGTGAATAAATATCTCCAACAATAACATTCTCAATGGAAAGTTCTCTCTATTTAAGAAGAAGTCGTTCAATCAATCTAATGGGTAAGAGAAATTAATGTCACCTAATAAACAAATAAGTTTAAATAATAATCTAAGTGTTTCTAAACATAAATAATATTATCACCAAATAAACAGGTAACTATATTTACTAATAGAACAAGTCATAATATAGCAATAAGAAGTATTGTGATATACAATCTAAGTCAAAGCATAAAATGCAAAAGGAATACAAGTCATTATTCTCGTATGAACTATATCATCTATTGAATAACGAAAAGAGAATCGTCTAATAAAATATCATAGTGACTCTGAAGAAACTACAATAGTTGTGTCTAACTATAATGAATAAGCCTCTAGTGAATTTGTTAATACGAGAAACAATCTGGATGTTCTACCTCTAATAAGTATGTTAAGCAAAATGATTGTCTGCCTATGATAATTATGAAAAGCATTCTATCGTCTGACTCTAATAGAAAGTTAACACTTTGGAATTCCTCTGAAATGAAAAGTTCTAAAAAAGTCAACGCTCTAAAGAAGACAAATATGTTTCTTCTCTAGTCAATATGTTGAATCTATTAATTGTCTATAAGTATTTATGGCATCCTCTGATATAAACATCCTCCAAGATCTGCCCTCATAAATTGAAGAGACACATAATCAATCATGAAGTTAAATATGCATACATCTTAAAGATTGGTTTGCCTTAAATAGTGATTAAAGATCTCCATTAGTAACATTCTTAACGGAAACTTCTCTATCTAAGAAGAACTCATTTAATTTATCGAATGGGTAAGAGAAAATGAAATGAGAGGAAAAAAAAGCAATGTATTAAAGAAAGATTTCTAAAACTGCCAAGCACACATCAAACGAAACGTATGAATGAAAAATCCTCTCAGTAAAGAGTTATTTAGAATTAATGAAAATAATTCAAAGCTTTTTTCATACACTTGAACTGATATAGGCTTGATCATAGCATTTGTGTACATGCTTTAGCTTTTTAGTTTGGTATTTTAAAAGGTCTTTTAGCTTAGATTAATATTTTTAGCTTGTTTCTAAACTTTGGGTCGAATTTGAATTATAATTTTATTATTTGCATTTTAACTCTTTCCCGCTCTGTAGGTCATAACTTGAGCTCTGGATATCGGATTGGCGCATATGAGTAGACGTTGGAAAGATAAAAATATGAGCTACAACTTTTGTGTTAGAAGAAAAGACCAATTCCGAACTTTACTAGGTCTAAATTGCAAATTTCGTAATCTAGATTTTTGTAATAATTTTAATTAGCGGGCCACTTGTTTTTAAACCCTAAACACTAAAGTCCAATATCAAGTACTATATATTGGCTACAAGAAATAAATAGTTTTATTTTAATGTCATGAAAGACTAATTTTATAAAATTAATCCACGATTTCAGAATTTCATCAACACCTTGAGATTCAGGTTACACTGTTAGTTTCTATTCATGATTCTATTCTTTTTATTTGATTATATTGATATTTTGATTGCTTCAATTGAATTTCAATAAGATTGATTAAATCTATTTGACAGAATTTTGTTTTGGTTTCTAATTTAATAGAATTATAATTTTTCGACGCTTGATCGTTAATTATAATATTTTGATGATTGTGATGCTTAATCCAATCAAAGAAACCAAATTCACATAGGATTGATTACACTTGTTTGATCAATTCTATAGTCAAATTCTCGAATAAGTGGATTAATCGTTTTGCTCATATGTTAATACAAAAATCTAAAAAAAAACCCCTTTTTAATTTCAATTTTCAATTTAGTTATTATTACTATATTAGAAGTTCTTGTGAAACGATTCGAGTTATTACCTCTATTTACATTTTATCAACTGTATTTGACACGTGTGCGACAGCGGACCAAATTGGCGTCGTTGTTGGGTACTCTCTCATAATAATATTAACCTTGTTTCTAGGCGACTTTCTCGGATTTCTCTGAAATTTCGTTAGAAAATCAGAAGAAAAAAATCAAGGAACAGGACTCCGTATAAGATTATTATAAGGAAAGGACGGTCAAAATCCCAAATTCTTTCGTTTAGACTCTTTTTTTAATTTTTTTTTAATTTTTCATATTCTTCAAAAATTACAAAAAAATTGTGTTGCCTTTATTTGATTTTTAGAAATTTTTGGTGGCATTTTTATATTTTATTTGATAGGGTTTTTGATTTTTCACATCAATTTTACCATTCGGGACATTGTTGAAATTTTCAGAATTGTTATTTTGTATTGCATTGTTATGATGATGCATGACTATGGCTAGTTCGGTTGACGAGTTAATTCACTTATTCGAGAATTGTTATTTTGTATTGAGTTAATTCACTTGGACTATTTTGTATTGAATTGTTATTTTCTAGGACATTTCATTTACGTCGTAGACTTAATAGAGTTGTTAGTGTTAACGAGTTAAAGTCATATACTGAAATTGACAACTTGTTGCAAAATATGGTTGATGCGAATAATAGAACCTTAAGACAACTTGTTGCACTTAATGTTAATTATAATGGACTATGTATCACATATCTTGAAGTTACTGTAGCATTTGAACTTAAATCTGGTTTAATACACTTGCTTCCAAAGTTTAATGGCCTTGCAGGTGAGGATCCCCACAAACCCTTGAAGGAATTCCATATTGTGTGTTCTACCATGAAGCCTCAAGGAGTCACAAAAGACCACATTAAGTTGAGAGCCTTCCCATTTTCACTCCAAGATGCTGCCAAGGACTAGTTATACTACCTTCAACCAGGTTATGTTACAAGTTGGAATGGTCTCAAGATATTATTTCTAGAAAAATTCTCACTACCTCAAGAGGTGCATCAATTAGAAAAGAAATATGTGACATCAGGCAGATTGACAAGGAATCATTACATGAGTATTGGGAGAGATTCAAGAAATTAGTGTCAAGTTGTCCTCATCACCAGATTTCTGAACAATTGCTCATCCAATATTTTTATGAAGGCTTGTTATCTAAGGATAAAAGCATTTTGGATGATGCTAGTGGGGGAGCACTTGTCGATAAGACCCCAGAAGCGACAAGGGCTTCAATTGAGAACATGTCCATTAATTCTCAGCAATTCTCAACTAGAAGCAATTCAATAGTGTTGACAAAGGGTGTGAATGAAATTCAAACTTCTTCCCACAAGAATTTAGAAGGAAAACTTGATGAGCTTACATCTTTAGTAAAAAAAATTGGCAATAGGTAAAACCCAAGCAGTTGTTTGTGGTATTTCCACTTCTCCAAAACATCCTTCAGATTCATGTCCTATATTGCAACAAAATCCAATTGCTGATGCTCCTCAAGCATACGCAACAAATATATACAATCCTCAAGCCAACTATGATCTATCATCTAACAGGTACAATCCTGGTTGGAGAAACCATCCCAACTTGAGATGGGGGAATTCATCTGGACAACAACAACCTAGGCAGCAACAACAAAATATTCATCAACAACAAAACAATGCACCTTCATTAGAGGACCTCGTTAAACAGATGGCTGTCCAGAATCTTCAATTTCAACAAAGAACATATTCTACCATTCAAAATTTGGAAACAAAGATTGGTCAGCTAGCCACTTCCATCAATCAATTGTAGACTCAAGGGTCAAACCAATTGTCTGCACAGTCAGTAGTAAATCCAAATGCTCCCAATGTCAGTTCAATTACATTGAGGTCTGGGAAAGGGGTTGAAAAAACAAAGGTACGTGAAACTGTAGTGAAAAATAACAAGGCTGTTGAGGATACTTCGATATCTGAAACTGTTTATGTTGAGCAAAATATACCACTTCCTTTACCTCAAAGGGTAGCGAAGACTAAGAAAATGGACGAGGCAGATAGGGACAACGAGATCCTGGACACATTTAGGAAGGTGGAAGTGAACATTCCCCTTCTTGAAGCAATTAAACAGATTCCAAGATATGCAAAATTTCTAAAAGAATTGTGCACAAACAAGAGATGGTTAAAAGGTAATGAAAGAGTAAACAAATGGCGAAATGTTTCAGCCCTCATTTAGCCCATGCCTCAAAATGCAAAGATCCATCAACTTTTTCCATCCCATTTACCATAGGCAATAGTCATTTTGAAAATGCTAGGTTAGATTTAGGAGCTTCCATTAATGTTGATGACTCTTCATTATACGCATATTTTTTTTATTGTTTTTACTCTTATTTATCTTTTATTCATTAGTTAATTTAAGAATTTATTCGATATATTTTGTTAATTTTATTTCTTTAATTTAATGAAATGCTTATGTTCTTATCACCTTAATTAAGTAGAGATTTTTCGGAGTTTTGCGTTGTTACTTTGTTTTAGTGCAGTGCTGAATTTTGGTGAGAAATCAACATGACCTATATAGAGTAATTTAGCCATATCTGGAGTTGTCGATGTCCACTTGGAGGGAAACCAAGTTCAAATGAAAGCTACGATCCATACTTAAAACTTTCATGAAGACATTGAAACCCAATTCAAACTCTAAAGAGGTGAAAAATACAACAACAAAAAAAGTCAACCAGAAGAAGTTGTGCGCCAAAAGCGCGCCAGCTGCGCCTGAGGCGCATTTCCAGCCTTTCAGCATTGTCTAGGCATGCCTGGAGCGCAAATCTTGTGTTTGGGGCACACGGCGCGCATCAGCAGTCATAAAAACACAATTATACACTATTTAGGGATCTTTTTTTAGTATTGGGAAGTGGGGAGACTTGTGCCCTAGCATAGAAACTCAAAGACAACCATTTCTAACGCCATTGGAGCAGTTTTATCAAGAATCATTCATGAATTCTTCTTGTAATTCTTCTCTAATCACTATTGTAACACCCCGTTTTTCTAACCGATGGTGTATTTTTTTTTTCAAAAGAAATTAAAATAAACCAGAGAAATAAATAAGGTAACACCTTTGGATAAGTAATTAAGTCATTATAAGTTACAAGCAGCGGAAAAGTTCACAAAATATGAATTCAAAATGTTTATATAACAAAAGGGGTACAGTTTTCCAGTTTAAAATAAAAGCAACCCAAAAGAAAGACATATGTTCCCTCTGTGTCAACCTAGTCTGATCATTCTACAAAACAACTAAACACCCTGAGTGATCTCCACGCGCCCCGTGAGATCCTCCTAACGTAGCTCCAATCAAGCATTCCCATCTACATTCCCATCCGTAGGGTACGAACTGGTAGGGTCATCCTGGCTCTCATCTGAGGGCAAAGCCCAGATTTCCACAATAGTTGTAAAGGGTCACCTACTGAAATTAACAGTTAACACATAACATTTAAGTTTTTAAATGCACAAAATATCTTCTCAACTAAGCATGCACCTTAAAAGGATTTTCCATATGCGAAAGGTTCATATAATGCTTGCCAAATGTAAATGAAATCAAATAAACTTCTCAATCCATCAAGTAATACATAGCTGACCAAAACATTGATAAATCAATTGAGCAATCAATTATCTAACTCAAAATAAGATTTTCCAGTGAGCCAATCGATTGGGCAAATCGATTTCCTGAAAGTTTTAAGTGAAAATTGAACTCTGAACTTACATCAATCGATTGGGGAAATCGATTTTGTGAAAGACAGAGCCCCTATAATGAATCCAATCGATTTGCTAAATCGATTTCTTAAGTGCTTTTGAAACAACACATTACCAAATCGATTGGGTAAATTGATTTCGTGAAAGACAGAGCCCCTGTACTGAAGCCAATCGAATGGGCAAATCGATTTCGTGAAAAATGGCTGAGTTCTTGGATGGCCAAATCGATTTGGTCAATCGATTTCTTCAATGCATTTTCAAAATTCAAGAAAACAGGAGACATATCATTCGATTCATTCAATCGATTTCTTAAAGGGTTTTGAAAGATAAATTACAAAATCGATTTGACAAATCGATTTGATCAATTTAGAGAAGTCCTTGTAACTGATCCAATCGATTGGGGCAATCGATTTCCCTGTGTAATCTTCCAAAAATACGTAAACTAACTCAATCACATTCATACATAATCCCAAATCTTAACACTTAGCAATTCCAACGCGATCACCACGACAAATTAGGCTTCAAAATAGTTTCGCAATCAAACATGTTATCACCAAATTACAAAACTTAACACTTAACACTTATAACACAATTACTACAACATCATGAGTTTCGAAATAGTATTGCAATCAAACATGCTATCACCAAATTCCAAAACATAACACTTAACACTTATAACACAATTACTACAACATCATGAGTTTCGAAATAGTATTGCAATCAAACATGCTATCACCAAATTCCAAAACATAACACTTAACACTTAAAACACAATACCCACACGGACAAGATGAACCAACAAACCACATGGAGTCATCTTGACGCGAAAATCCCCACACAGACAAAATGAACCAACAATTCACAATTTATCAGGGTGTAGTCTCTCACGGACAAACACATGTGCAGTCTCTCACGGACAAACACCTGTGTAGTCTCTCACGGACAAACACAATTCACCAGGGCGTAGTCTCTCACGGACAAACACCTGTGCAGTCTCTCACGGACAAACACAATTCACCAAGAAACGTAAGTCGTAAACGTACCACCTATCACGGGTCAGTACTGTTTACCGAGGTGCCACCTATCACGGGTCAGCATAATTTACCAAAATGAAATACATGAGCATACACTGACTCCATCCACAACGATCGTTAAGTAAATGCAGATATTAAAAGATTCCCCATTTTTAATACTCATTTACTTAACCGATTATCACACCAAACATTAAGCAAACAGACATATTAAGAGATTCTCCATTCTTAATATACTTTTGACTTAAACGATTTTCCACAACAAAATATTCAGTAAACAAGACATTAAGAGATTCCCCATTCTTAATACTCGTTTAACTTAATGGTTTTCAAATTCCACACGAAAAAAACTCAAACATACTTTCTCATTCAATCCATAATTCACACCAAAACACATCAATCAACAAACATCAAGTATGAACACGCCAAGTACGATGCACACAAATCTACACAATAAATTTCATTTCTTCAAAATCATACATACGTGAGATAAATTCATTTTCCATAAAACATTCGTCAATATAACCAAAACCTAACTCTAAGATTTTACCCATAAAGCCTTAGATACATTTTTCCCAAAACAATACTCCAATCCTAACAAAATTCGTTTCCACACAACCACAGATAAGGCCCTAAATGCAAACTAAAAGTTTGGAAGGAGCCCTTACCTTCACGTTAGTTGTAACGTGTGATTACAGTACCTCGAGCAAATCCGGTAAAATCTCCGCTCGCAACACCGCTTCCGAAGTTGGTCCCCTAGCACCGTAGCGTGGTAGTGAGCAACTTTCCCTTCTATCTCTTCACGAAACGAAGCTTAGATCTAGGTGAAACGGGAAGGTTTGTGTTTGAATCCCTAATACCATTTTTCTTCGTTTTCGAAACAACGAGGAAGTATGAAGCTGAGAAATCTTTGCTTTCTTACCCCTTAAGCCATGGGTTTCTATTCTTGAAGCCAAATAAAGAAAAAGGAAGCAAAACCAACGAATGAAGAAAAAGGGAGAGGGAAGGTTCTCGCGGCCAGAGGAAGAAGAAGGGAAAATTTCGTTTTCTCTCCTTTTCTTTCTTTCCCTTGTTTTTCTCTCCTTTATATTTCCTTTCTTTTCCTTTCCATTTCCTTTTTCCTCTTTTCCTTCCAAACATATACTTATATGTTACTAATAATAATAATATAATATGTATATATATATATATAATATATATATATATATATATATATATAATAATTAAACCTAAACTAATAAATATCTAACAACTCTCACATCCATCACTTCACTCACATCTCCAACTATTTTGATAAAAATATCTACTCTCGTCGCAACTCAATTGTCAAATACAATTTTCAGCAACCTGAGATATTTTAAACAAAACCGCCCAGAACTAAATTCTTCAAAACCCAAATAAATTAATCTTCGACAAATAATTTTAATCCAATTTCCAAAAGTATATTTTTGACCTAAATACCAAAAACTGTGTTAAAAGCCTAAGCAATTTAACACAAAATACCCTAAAATTGTATAACTTAGGATTTAAAATTACGGGTCTTACATCTATCTTTTTATCGCTGTCATGAGTAACTAAACTTTGTTTGTTTGGGATGAGTATAACAAGATGAAACCCTTATTTTTCTTATTTGATTTCTAGTTATATGAATGAGTTTGTTGAATTATTTTTCTCATCTCTATGCTTAATGCTTTTTATTGTTTGAACAACATTAAAATGTTCTATGATTTGTATTTTGAAACGATAGTGGACTTTACCAATGCTTGAGATGAGAAGTTTATGAATTTATAGTCTAGGGATAGATGCAGGTCATGAAACCAATTAAATTAGTTGCAAAGCAGTAGTTTACAAGAGAATTTCTATACAGTAATGCTTAATTCTAATCTTAAATCTACTAAGAAATTAGGGGGTTACTTTGGAATTAAAGGTTCTGTCACTAAGACATTAGGGAAATAGTAATAAAGAGAATTCGGTAATAATTCAATAAAGGAATTCAATAACTAGGATCAAATTAGACTCCAAGGTTGGATTCGAAGTACAACTCATCCCTTAGATTTTTCTCATTATAAAGGATCAATTTTACTACTGTTGTTAATTTCAAATATCATTTCAACCAACATGGGAAATTTTCGTTCAATTTTAGTAATTAAATATAATTCGATATTAAAATGCAATTGATTTCAACACTCGGTACTACCGTTTTATTATTACTTGCAACAAATCCTCGATTTCTCCATTGCCCATAAATCCTCGATTTCTCCATTGCCCATAAATCCTCGATTTCTTTAGGCGCACAACTTCATCAAACCCCAATGTCCTTATCAAAATGTTTGGCTAATTTTAACTTTAATAATTACATCCCAAAATTCGGTTGGTGATCAAAGTTCCCTCAATTATTTTCAGCAACATGCTAGAACCATACCACCTACAACACACAAACTTCCTTCAGGGTAAGTGCTTCATTTCAAGAGTCACGTCTCCAACAAAATCCAACTTGAATTCATTCCTGATTAAGACCTCCATTTGTCTCATGCCTTAACATCTCAAATTCACGCTTCACTAATCTATTTCCGACATATTTCGCAATTCTGGACAAACCCGAAAATAGTTCTGGACATATTTCCTTTATTTGCAGCTTGGTGATTATCTTTTCATTATGACAGGTCAAACATATTGTATTCACTCCATCACTTTTCCTTTTACACAAACCTTAAATTTCTACCTCAAACCTTGATACATCTTTATTATAATGATTTCAATAAATCAATCCTTACTAGCTCCCACCAAACTTTTCCATTTCCTGCTCAATTCTTCCCTACCAAACAAACATTTAACTCTGTTGATCGACAGACACAATAGAAACCGCCATACATGTACTCAAGTAGTGCTTTTGTATCATTGGCATACCTTTACAATAACAATGTCTGAATTACATGTGAGATAATTCATTCTGTGAATCTTTAATTGACATAAGCTTCGTCTCTATGTGCGGCTCCAACAAGCTTTCTTGGCACATTTTCTAAAATTTGGTTCACTCGTTGGATTCTTAGGCCTTCTCAACCTTCACCGAGATGCAAACTGAAAGAATCAAACAATCAAACGTCCTAAAGAACTATTTCTCAAATGTTCCCAATAGCATTTCCTATGGAGTAATTAGCTATAAACCTATTCCTCATAACTTTGCAGTAAAATATCTTAAAGACCCACATATTTTTCATCGTCCATCTGGTCACTAAAACACATATTTTAAATCTTAACACTCGACTACCTAAGACCAACATCTAAATCATAAATAATTTGTTATATTTCTTCTTTTTTTCATTTTCTATCATTAAATAAAATTCTAAAATTTGATCCTCGAAATCTCCAAATTATCATCACTCCGTCTAATTCCATCTATTTCATCTCAAGATACAATACGAGGTCGTATACATCATTGACTCTAACTATATTGGTAATCTCACTAATTAAAACTCTTCTATTCATAACACAACATTTTTAAGAAATCTTCAAATACTCTCATCCATAACCTTGTAGATTTTAAGCCATCGACTTGAAGATCAACCGTCTTAGGGTCCCAAATCAAATCTTGATGAATCCCTCTATCCTATCAAAATATACACATTCTCCAAATGTTTACCATCCTTTAATAAGCTTACTTTGCTACAATATCTAAGTATTCTCGTACTTTGTACTTCCAATTCCACTTAATAGTGACATATGGTTCAATACATCAAGGCTTAACCAATTATGTTTATCCAGACATCACCCAAAATTCACACTTACGCGTCTATAGTTTCATCTAAAATCACTATCCATACTTACCATCTCGTAAACCATGCCGATATTTGTCACTTATCAAAGAAATATATATTCTCCCTCATATAATCATCATGAGATTCATACTTAACAATCTAAGTTGTGAATCTAGTTTAACTCGAATGCTCGACCTTACCCCTCAAGGTATTGACTATTCCTCAAAGCGTCATTTTCCTACCCAAGGTAGTATTCACCCTAATGTTAATCCATCCATATTGATCATCTTCGAGTTAACACCAACACATAGCTTCTATGTCCTTGGAACCACTTCATAATTTTCATGTCGTCATGATTCGCTTCAACTCTGCTTGACAATTCGTCATCTCGAAGATCTTTTCCACTTCGTGAATCCATTGATCAACTTTTTTTTCTGAGTTCTCATCACCCTTGCACTTTAGAGGATGGTAACGACGAAAATCTTCTAATCCCCTTGACGTAGCAGCACATATCTCTATTTCCCTTTTCTCCATATCTCGCAGAGTCTACGCAGCTGTTTGTGCAACAACAGGAACATCCATGTTATTCATAGCTTTAACCATTTGATCATCCCTATTAATGTTCACTCTTGCACCGTTGTTCCTTCTTGGAGGTATTGTTTCCTCAAAACCAACATCAAGAAGAGTCTTAACACCACTTCAAATCATTCCAAAACTAACTTCCGACCTCATCAACACATAACAACTTCCCATGATCTGACAACTCAGACAAATTACCCCGACACATGATCAGATAACGACTCCCAACCTACAGATTGACCTACAATCTATAACCAAAAGCTCTGATACCACAATGTTACACCTCGATTTTTAAACAGCGTGAGTGTATTTTTTTTTTTTTTACAAAGAAATAAAGAAAGAAATACTTTTGGATGAAATATTTAAGTCGTAACACAACGAAAAAAGTCAACAATATTTAAAAATAGCGGAAATAGTTTTGGAAACAAAATCCAAAGTATTTAAATAGAAAAATACAACGGAGCTATGAGACCCATTAAACATAGCTCATACCTTGGAGTATTCTCGGCAGACACCTGCATAAAAGCACTTCCCCAAGAATCTCTACTTTCCCCATGTCACATCAAAATGTGGAACATGGACCCATCAAAAGAAAAGTCATCAATTAGTTTAAGCATAGATACAATCTTACAAAAAGAAATAAATACAATCACAAAAGAAAGACACTTAGTCCTTATACAACTACCTAATCTGATCATGCTACAAAAACTACACAACCTGGGTGATCTCCACGCGCCCCGCAAGATCCTCCTTACAAAGCTTCAGTCAAGTATGACTAACTACTTTCCCATCTCTAGGGTACTAACAGGTAGGATGATCCTGGTTCTTATCTGAGGGCAAAGCCCGAATTTCCACTATAATTGTAAAGGTCACCAACCGAAATTAACAAATATCACATAGCAAAATTCTTATATTTTCAAATGCTCAAAAGAACCTTTCATCTTAGCATACTCCTCGAAAGGGGTTGTCGTATGTCCAAAAATGCATAAACAATGTTGAAAAATGAAGTTTTGACAAACTGCATTGTCGTAGCAGAATACAATGAAAAAATGCAGATTTTCAATTCTAAAATGGCTCTGAATCAATCAACACTTCAAACATTAATATTATCAATTATGAAAACATAATTAACACCAAATCAATCTCCACAAATTCACACCTCAATTACACATCAAATATTCATAACATCAATTATGAACACATAAGTACATCAAAACTTAATCAACCCAACTTCACACCTCTAAGCAATTACGACAAATCACAACAACAACTGAATACATATATACAATCATCATAGTATAACAAACATGAATTGCATTCCAAGCACCCTAATGCAATGCGTATATGCCAAAATGCATGAATTTTTGGAATTCGAACCAAAACCTTCCTCGAAGGGCATAAATCATAATTGTAAAGTCTCTCACATACCAGTACTAATTACCGAGGTGCAATCTCTCATGGATCAGCACGATTTACTAGCGTGCAGTCTCTCATAGACCAGCACGACATACAAGAGTGCCGTCACTCATAGACCAGTACAATTTTCTAGAGCGCAATCGCTCACAGATTAGCACATTCTAGAGTGCAATCTCTCACAGATCAGCACGACGCGACAATCCTCGCAAGGATAAGATAAACCAACAATTCACATGACATCATCCCGTGGCCCATCATTGTCACCACTATCACCATGGCCCCATCGCGGTCACCATGTACTATAAAATGCATAAGTAAACTCTAACTTTGTTCACCATAATCATTAATAAGATGCAGCTATTAAAATATTCTCATTTTTAATACTCATTTAACACTAATGATTTTTCAAATACGACACAGAGCATACTCAAACATATTTATTCACACCAATTTCAATTTCCACAAACACACATAAATCACATTTCTAAATTCGATTCACTCATAAATTGAATTAAATTCTCTTTTCACCAATCCACACATAAATTTTTTCTAAAAAATTCATAATATTAATTATGAACACATCAATTTCACCAAACATGAGTCACTATAATTTTCAAACATCAATCCCCCATATTCAATCTCCAAAATTTATAATCATAAATCACCACAACAACATTAATATATCAGAGTTCTCCCCACAGCTAACTTGATGCCAATGGTCTCGATTCCTTTTCGAGACTCAAGGATCTAATTACATAAACATGAATATTCATAACAATTTGCTCACAATAAAACTAATCCACACACAACAAAATTCCTAAAATTAAATCTTTCTCACACACCAAACTTTTAAAATCAAATAATCTATATTATTTACTTAAAACTAAATAAAATAAATATTGTCCAAATTTCACAAACACATACTCGACTATTAAAGCACCAAAATTTTTTGAGTTAATAAAATACACTAAACCTTTTTCATTTAAACTCAATCAAAGAGTAATTAAAAGAGTAACATTTTAAACTCTAACAAATGTTAATTTCAATATATCTTTTTACTTAAACTCTTTAACTTAGTTAAAATTTGAACTTTTTCACAACTTTAACAACTCTAAATTTGTCGTAAAATTCCAACTTCAGTTCAAACTCACTCATTTGAAAATAACTCATTACGTAGCACAAACACTTCAAATTTAATTACCGCAAATTCACACCAAATTCAATCAATTTAATTCCACAACACATATATAGCACCTCAATTAAATTTCAACAATTCAAACATAACTCACCCAATTTCAAAACTCCATATTTTTACACATAAACCACCAAATTTCATCAATTCATTTTTCACAAAATCCGCAAATATATCACATCTCAATAATTCATAAAAATAATTATGAACATATAATCACATCAAATTTCTTTTCCACAAAATCACAAATAACGTCCTATATGCAAACTAAAAGTTTGGAAGGAGTCTTTACCTTAACGATAGCTCTAACACGCGATTACAGTATCATAATTAATTCCGGTAAAATGGAAGCCTAGATCTAAAAGAAAAATGAGAGTTTGTATTTTGTGTTTTAGTTTTCTAGCTACGCTTGGTCTGTGTTTTTCTTGAAACAAAGAAAGAAAAATAAAAAGAAAGATGGAAGGAGAAGAAGGAAGTGAGAGGCATGGCTTCACGAGAAAAAATTGTTTTCTTCCATGTGTCGTTCCATACATACATATATATATATATATTAAAATAATAATAATAATAAATATCTAAACAAATATCTAGATATTTACAAATGTCTAAATATTTTTATAAAAATCATCATTACGTCTCACACCTCACATCATATCACAAACCACTTTTTCAAAAAAATATCTACTCTCGCCGTAATTCAATGGGCAGATGAATTTTTCTGAAAAGTGCTGCATCTCAGAATTTTTTTTTCGACAAAAGAGTCACCGTAATTAAATAAAATTATTCATCGACGAATAATTTGAATCGGGTCTCTAAAAATATATTTTTGGCATTTAACTCATAAAATACCATAAAATTGCCTAAAAAGCCTCATAAATTCAGCACAAAATTCCCCAAAATACATAAATTTGAATTTTAAATTAAGGGTCTTACAGCATTCATAAAGAATCTGGAGACTCAAATGGGTCAACTTGCTCAACAAATGGCACAAAGAACGCCTGGAAATTTGCTAGGTGACATAGTTCCAAATCCGTGAAATAATGTTAATGTCGTGACAACGAGGAGTGGCAAGGTAAGTGAACAAGTACCACTTAAAGCCAAACAATGTGGAAGTACTTCAAATTTGAACCACTCGGAGGAAATGGTCACACCGACAACAATTGAGGAGCACACCGCTTTTGAAAATGAGGAAGAACCTGTGGTACAAAAAAGGGAATCACTGCCAAAACCAGAAATTCAACTTCTGTTTGCTCAAAGATTAAAAAAGGAAGAAACAGAAAAACAATTTGGTAAGTTCCTTGATGTTTTTAAAAAGTTACAGATGAACATTCCTTTTGCATAAGTACTAGAGCAGATGCCGGCATACGCCAAGTTCATGAAGGAGATTATGTCGAAGAAAAGAAAAATCAGCGGTGAAACAGTTATGCTTACCCAAGTGTCTAGTACTATACTACAGAGGAAGTTGCCACTAAAGCTCAAGGATCCTGGAAGCTTCTCAATCCCGTGCGCTATTGGAAATAGAAATTTTGGGAAGGCTCTATGTGATCTTGGGGCTAGTGCAAGTCTTACGCCCCTTTCAATATACAAAAAGTCGGGCATTGGAAAAGTCAAAGACACACAATTGATGTTACAATTTGTGGATCGCTCAATAAAACACCCCTATGGAGTGGTGGAGAATGTGTTGGTTAAAGTGGAAAAGTTCATTTTTCTAGTGGATTTCGTGGTACTACACATGGATGAGGACAGTGACATTCCTTTGATTTTGGGAAGACCGTTCTTAGCAACAGGGCGAGCTATGATTGATGTGGCAGATGGCACCTTAACCTTAAAAGTAAATGAAGAAAATGTCGCTTTCAACAGTATAAAAGCCATGGAACATTCAAAAGAAAGAGAAGGGTACAATCGAATTGAGATCTTAGATGCGATAGTCAACGAAGAAATGAAGCATAGCGCACCCAGTTTGCCATTAGAAAGAGTGTTATGCCTACCCCAATACGTTGTTAAAGAAAGTGAATATCCAAAGGTGGAAGAGGTCTTGGCCATGTTAGAACCATCACCATCCTGTCAAGGGAATGAAGACAAGTCCTCGGAGAAGAAGATACCATTGATTGAACTCAAGAAGTTGCCTCCTCACTTGAAATATGTATCTCTTAAGGATGATGTGTTCTTCCTGTCATACATGCCACCTTGACAATAGTTGAGACGTCAAGCTAATGACTTTAAGAAGCGCTTCGTGGGAGATAACCCACAGGTAGAGGTAACTTTTATTTTTTGCAATCTTATTTTTGTTATTTGATTTTGTGTCTTTCTAATTATGTGTAAATGTGCACTATGATGAAGAATTATTAACAACTTGCATTTGGTCTTAAGTTTTATGTTTGTGATTTTGAAATTTATACTTTATTTCTTTCCTCAAATCAAATCAAACTCAATTCTCAAAGTTTCAGCTACTACGAAACATTCATCATACTCTATGGTTTAAACGAATCCTATAAAAGACAGTGAATGCCTCATGAAAAGATTGGTCAACGAAACTTGATGATGCACTTTGGGCCTACGGAACAGCCTATAAGACCTCCCTTGGTATGTCGCCATATCAAATTGTGTATGGTAAATCTTGTCATTTGCCTCTCGAACATGAGCATCGAGCATTTTGGGCGACAAAGTACTTGAACTTTGACTTGGGCAAGGCAGGCGAGTCGAGAATTCTTCAGCTTCACGAGTTAGAGGAATTCTGGAATTTTACTTATGAGAATACAAAGACATATAAAGAAAAAACCAAGAAATGGCATGACAAAAAATTTAAATTCAAGGAATTCCAAGTAGGAGAACTAGTTCTCCTATTTAACTCAAGAATGAAGTTGTTTCCCGGAAAACTAAAGTCAAGATGGTCGGGCCCTTTCAAGGTAATCAAGGTATTTCCATACGGTGCCAAAGAGTTGAAGGATATACACTCCGATCGTAACTTCAAGATCAATGGACAAAGGCATAAATCTTACTTCAGGGAAGAGTCAAAACTTTCGATGGAGTCCATCCATCTGATCACCACATGAAGTGTGAAATGTCAAGCTCAAGACAGTAAACGAGCGCTTATTGGGAGGCAACACAAATTCATATCCTTTTCATTTCAGTTTTATTTTACTCCATTTACTTTCAATTTTAGTTTTTAATTGCTAATTTTATTCATTCTAGATGTTTAGTATAAGCAAGGAATCATAAAAATATGTTGGGGATTGATTTTGCAATTGAGAAAATATCAACACACGCCTGGAACACGCCCTGAGCACTTGAAGCGTGTTTCCCAGGTTTTGCTTCTGTCAACGCGTGCCTAAAGCGCGCCCCATGCGCTTGAAGCACATTTCCCATAATTGAATTTTGTGAACGTGTGCTTGAAGCGTGCCCCATGCACTTGAAGCGTATTTCCCAGAAATTGCCGCTGACTTAAGCGCGCCTGAAGGGCGCCCCTTGCGCTGGAAGCGCACTGCTGGGCTTTGTTAAGACAAAATCTCAATTAAATATTTTGATGATAAATAAAACAAAAGATTCATCAAGATTATTAATTATGATTCTAAATGTTTTGTTTTTTAACATGTGCATTTGAGTGTGTTAAACAAGATAGGTATTAAAAGTCACAAATCAGATCAAAGGAAACAACTGTGAAGATTGATCCTTTAAAAGACAAAAGATTGATCTTTTAAAGACAAAGATCAATCTGTATATTATGCTAAAAATACAGAGAACAATCTTCACAGTAGATAAATAGTTTCCACATAATTGGATCAATCTTGGAAGCCACATTCAACTTATACTCTCACAAAAGATCAGCAAAAAATCAATGGAAATCACACTCATTGCAGAATTTGAAGAATCAAGTCATGCTTCAAACAAAAGGCATATCACAAAGATCATTCTTCTTCTCAAGCAAGTACAAGTACAAGACTACAAGTAGTGAAGTACACTATTGATTTGAACCATCCAAAAGCCTGTACACATAACTGAAAAGGACATAATCAAGGTTGACATACTGACATAGATCATATGAAACAAGTTGTTTCATCACAGACCAAAAGATCAATCCTGGATCGATCTTTTGATGCAGCAGATCAATCTTAAGTTATGACAGATTTTTTCAACAGCTCTATTATGACAGCTGGTCCTTTTCCAACGGTCATATTAGCTGTCCTAAGCCCTCTGGAACTCTATAAATACAATTGCAAACTGAAGAACAAAACACAACAATCAGCACCAAGCAAAAGATCAATTCCTTCAATCATACTTAAGTGCCTCAATTCCTTTTCTTATAGCTTGTTGTTTTATTTTTATTTCTTGTGTTGTAATCATTCACAATATTGGTTCATCAACATAATATATTTCTCAAACAAGTGTTGAGTAAATATCAAATTCTAAATAGCCACAAAATCATCACTTTGTAACTCAAGGTTGTTTTGACAAATCTTGAGTAAGTTGTAAAATCCTTTAAAGTTTGAAAGACAGCGTGTTAAAGTCTTTACAAACAGTAAGGTAGAAATCCTTTCTAGATAGAAGGGTAGGAATTGTGTAAAGATTAAGATTGATCTGAAGAGAAAGTGTGTACATCAAGAACAATCTTGCCTTTGAACACATAGTGGAAAATCTCACTCTTGTGAGGACTGGACGTAACCCGTGTTTGGGTGAACTAGGATAAAATACCTGTGTACTCTTTCTATCTCTATATTTGCTTACTTTTGAACAATCATATTTTGGTAAAATTGATATTGTTGTTTTCAAACTAAATATTGATCTTCTACAAAGTAAAGATTGATCTTCTGAGTAAAGATTGATCTTCATCACTGCAAACATCAATCTTAACCTGAGATCTAAATTTTTAAAACATATTTTTTTTAAAACAGACAATTATAATTCAAACCCCCCTTCCTTATAATTGATATTTCTACTTCAGGCTTTAAAACCCCCCGTCCTCTCACATAAAACACGCTTCCTTCATTATCACTTGTCCAAACCTTCCTCCATTATCATCAAAGGTCAGTTTCCCTCTCTTCACACAACCTCAAGCATTCTTTCATCCTCAAGTAAGTTTTTCATTCCTATCAAACATTTTTTCATCCTCAAGTAAGTTTCCCCAATTTCTAATATCATCTCCTTCTTGTTCATTGATACATATGGGTTCTGTAAATTCGAATTTATGCTAATATTCAAAATTGTTCATACACGCATGATGTCACTATTAAGGGATCTTTTTTTACTATTGGGAAATGGGGTGACTTGTGCCCTAACAAAGAAACTCAAAGACGGTCGTTTCTAACGCCATTGGAGTAGTTTTATCAAGAATCATTCATGAATTCTTCATGTAATTCTTCTCTAATCTCTATCTTTTTTTATCTCTGTCATGAGTAACTAAACCCTATTTGTTAGGGATGAGTGTAACATTATGAAACCCTTATATTTCTAATTTAATTTCTAGTTAAATGAATGAGTTTATTGAATTATTTTACTCATGTATGTGCTTAATGTTTTTTATTGCTTGATCAACGTTAAAATGTTCAAAGATTTTTATTTTAAAACAGGACTGGACTTTACAAATGATTGAGATGAGAAATTCATGAATTTGTAGTCTAGGAATAGATGCAGGTCATAAAACCAATTAAATTACTTGCAAAGCAATAGTTTACAAGAGAATTTCTATATGGTAATGCTTAATTCTAATCTTAAATCTACTAAGGAATTAAGGGTTACTTTGGAATTAAAGGTTCTGTCACTAAGACATTAGGGCAAGAATAATAAAGAGAATTCGATAATAATTCAATAAAGGAATTCAGTAACTAGGATCAAATTAGACTCCAAGGTTGGATTTGAAGTGAAACTCATCCCTGACATTTTTCTCATTATAAAGGATCAATTTTATTATTGTTGTTAATTTCAAATATTATTTCAACCAACTTGGAAACTTTTTGCTCAATTTTAGTAATTAAATATAATTCAATAGTAAAATGCAATCCTTGAGTTCAACACTCGATACTACCGTTTTATTATTACTTGCAACGATTCAGTACACTTGCTGAAACACTATCAAATGTTATGCCTACATCTATTTTTAACTCTCTTGCTCTTGGTCCTTTACAAAGTACAGGTGTTACCATTCAATTGGTGAATAGAAGAAATACTCGTCCCACTAGACTTGTGGAGGATGTACTTGTTCGAGTTAATGAATTGATATTTCTCGTAGATTTTTACATTTTGGACATGAATGGAGAGAATAAGTCCAACAGGGCACCTATCATCTTAGGTAGACCATTCTTGAAAACTGTTAGAACAAAAATTGATGTGCATGCTGGAACCCTATCCATGGAATTTGGTGATCGCATTGTAAAATTTAACATCTTTGATGCTATGAAATACCTTGTGTAAGAGCATTCTACTTTTCAAATTGAATTGCTTGCTAATTTGGTTGATGACACTTACCCCGATATGTTTGCCACTAATTTTCCTTCATTGTCTGGTTTTGATGATACTTATACTTATGAATTATATACAGATACTCAATTGTGCTCTATGTGTGTTGAGATCGAAGTTGCCTTGCAAGATGATCATTGTACTAATATCGATATTTCTACTAACACAATTGATTTTGCAGACTTAGCTTCGGCCACTGGTGTTGTACCTTCCATTTAACAACCACCGACTATAGAGCTTAAACCACTTCCTGAAAATTTGAAATATTTATTTAGAAGGAAGCGACAAGTTACCTTTGATTATTTCAGCCAAGCTTGAAGATGATCAGGAAGAGAAGTTGTTGCAAATTTTAAGAAAACACGGGAAGGTAATAGGATGGACCTTGGTTTATATTCTTGTTACTTTCAGTGAGGAAAATGTGTAATTTAAGTGTGGGGTATTATTTAGGATTCCATTTGTTATGATTTTATTTATTATAATATTTCAAAATAAATAAATAAATAAATAAAATAAAAATGGACATTGCATTGCATGCTTTTCATCATATTTTATGGTTGTAAATTTTGAGAGTTTGTTTGGAATGGCATGATTGGATAGTATTTTTGTATTCTTGGTAAAATAAATTGGATTAAAATGGTAAATTATGTATCATTTGTGATAAGTCGTTAACATTTGTGAGATTTTTGAGCCTTATTATGAATGGAATACATTTTTCCATCTTTTTTCTCTTGTGTGTTATCTCACTCATGATTGCTAGTTATGTCAGAACTTGACTTGATTCTTGTCTGCATGCATATATTGAAATGATCTAGACATTTGTTTCTAATTAAGCTACCTGCCAAATAAGCCTACCCTACAATTATCCATTTGTTTAAGCCCCTTTGAGCCTAATTACCCCATTTTTTTGTAATATAGCTCAGTACAAGCCTAAAAGTTAAAAACAATCAACTGCCTCAATCTTGGGGGATGAGGAGTCTTTCCTTACATAAGTGTAGGGGTGCACAACTTGTTTGTTTAAATTTGAGACTAATGAAAAGAAAATATATATATATATATGAGGAAAAATAGTTGTGTTATGAACAAAGAGAGTATGAAAATAAAATTTAATGATGTTTGTTGAGTTACTTCTTAATGTTGTTTTTCTCTCTTAATCATTACTCATTTATCCTCTTTGATTTCCAGCCCTAGTCTCCTTAGGATTATCTCACCCTTACCTTGGCCACGTTACAACCTAAATAAAGACCTTTTGATCATTATTTGCATGTGTTTCAAATATAGATTATAGATGCTTGTCAAGCCTATGGTAGTGCTAGTTTTCAGGATGTGTTTTGAGTGTAAACAGTAGCCCAAACACTTCGAATGTAAACACTTTGAGAGAATTTTATATCCCGGGAGGATTCTATCATTTATTATGCATTCTTTAGTTAACTTGCCCTCTTAATTGTCATGGTTGTGATAACAAAACTATTCATAATAGCCTTAAGCTAGAAATATTTTTCTCTCTCACCACCTTGCATTCATAAGAATATTTGGAATCACATGAATTGTTTTGCACGGAGTGCAAAAGTTTAAGTGTGGGGGAATTTGATCATAGCATTTGGGCACATGTTTTTAGCTTTTTAGTTTGATATTTTAAAATCTCTTTATAGCTTAGATTAATATTTTTAGCTTGTTTCTAAACTTTGGGTCAAATTTGAATTATAATTTTATTAATTGCATATTA
The DNA here is from genome assembly GCA_037974875.1 of Cicer bijugum. Lineage (NCBI taxonomy): Eukaryota > Viridiplantae > Streptophyta > Magnoliopsida > Fabales > Fabaceae > Cicer > Cicer bijugum. The sequence goes on along the minus strand of JBBPBT010000345.1, from coordinate 1,033,308 downwards.
ACTCTTTCTCGCTCTGTAGATCATAACTTGAGCTATGGATATCGGATGGACGCATATGAGCAAGCGTTGGAAAAATACAAACATGAGCTACAACTTTTGTGTTGGAAGAAAAGACCAATTCCGAACTTTACTGGGCCTAAATTGCAAATTTCGCAATCTAGATTTTTATAATAATTTTAATTAGCGGGCCACTTGTTTTAAACCCTAAAGCCCAATATCTTGTGCTATATATTGGGAGTTTTGTTTCCTTTCTAAGAAAGGAAAAATTAGGATTCAAATTGCTATAAGAAATAAATAGTTTTATTTTAATTTCATGGAAGGCTAATTTTATAAGGTTAATCCACGAGTTCAAAGTTTTATCAACACCTTGAGATTCAGGTTACACTATCAATTTTTATTCATGATTCTATTCTTGTTTATTTGATTATATTGATATTTTGATTGCTTAAATTGAATTTCAATAGGATTGATTAAATTTATTTGACAGAATTTGGTTTTGGTTTCTAATTTAATTGAATTATAATTTTGCGAAGCTTGATCGTTAATTATAATATTTTGATGATTGTGATGCTTAATCCAATCAAAGAACCAAATTCACATAAGATTGATTACACTTGTTTTATCAATTCTATAGTCAAATAAGAATAGAATCACAAATTAGAAATTAAACTCATTGGTAGAATATGTGATAGGTCTGAAACTCGAATAAGTGGGTTAATCGTTTTGCTCATCTGTTAAATCAAAAATCTAAAAAAACCCCATTTTAATTTCAATTTTCAATTCGATTATTATTTCTATATAAGAAGTCCTTGCAAAATGATTCGAGTTATTACCTCTATTTACATTTTATCAATTGTATTTGACCTGTATGGGACAGCGAATCAAGGCTTGATATGTAACATTCTCTCAATAAGATTTTCAATCCCCAAAACAGACTTTGAGTTAATCCAGACACAAACTAGATTTGATGCAAATCAGCTTGATAGTGACAAAAGTTCTCTCACCCCTAAGAGTTACCTGAAGAGGTACAACAATACTTATGAACCTCAATGATAGGATGCCAAAATGTTGAAGAATGATTCTACTAGTGAAAACATGGAGAAGCTAGAGAAGAATACTCAAATCAGCCCGATAGTGACAAAAGTTCTCTAACCCCTAAAAGTTACTTGAAGAGGTACAACAATACTTATGAACCTCAATGATAGGATACCAAAATGTTTAAGAAGGATTCTAACAATGACAACATGGAAAAGCTAGAGAAGAATACTCAAAGTCTATCGAGGCAAAATAAACAATACTTGTATGGTATTACTGAAATGGTGGATTAAGTCCTTAACTGTACTGAGGAAAAAACACCTTTTAAGAGGAGGACTAGATGAAGCAAAAGTTTTATGTGAACTAGTATAAAAACATATGTGTTTCCTCTATTTTTGTATTTCTCTCATCTATGTTTTCTATGATTCAACTTTTTGGTCCCTAAACAGGTTTTAATTGTAAGTTGAATGATTTGATACACAACATTCATTTTTGGTTAAGCTTTAGAAGTATCTTGCAGAAATAGCGAAACACAATTCAATTGTCCCCTGCCTCACCCCATTTTCTTGTGTTTTCTAGCACCTTTAAGTGGGCTTTTCCATGGAATTTCTTGTTAGGACAAACTCCCAATTTAAGTTTTGATGAAAATAAAGAAAGGTTAATTATGATTCTAAATATTATGTTAATTTAACTTGTGCTTTTGAATGGATTAATTCAAAGGTAGGACTCAAGAAAAGCAAAGACATCAACAATAACATATAAAAACTAAACATATAAGAAAGGAGAACATTCTGGACAAAATCTGCAAAAATGGAGAAAGTTCTCCAAGACCAAGACTGAACATCACAACACCAAGATTAATCAATCTCCACTAATTAAAAGAAGTTTCAGCCTCTGGATTTTACATCTATATCATCATCACTTGGCAAGGAACTAATTGAGATGATCAGATTCAAAGAAACTACTCGAATCACAAAGAGAGAAGATCACAAATTAGCAAGACCAAAAAGATCTGAACCATATCCAACTTAAACAATCAAGAAAGATAAACAATCTTGAAATGTACAACACATCCAGATTAATCAAGAAGACATCCAGAATGATAAAGATTGAACCTCCATATTGATTATCAATCTCCAGGATTTTTATTAACATTCTGCAGAAGTTCATCATCATCATTTTCCAAGTTGTTGTGACAGAATCAAAACTCCCAATCAAATCAAAGACAATAACAAGCATATCTAAAGTAAAAAGGATCATGAAACTCAAATGAGATATGATAAAAGAATCAAATCACTCAGTCTAGTCAACAAAATTCAAAAGTGTTCAAAGGCTGGAATATTTGTATTCATATAAATTCGTCTTTGGTCAAAGCTCACGGAGCACTACTAACAACTCTTTTGGCCATTGTTAAATGCTCTAAAACGCCTACAAAAGGAAGATCAATGCTCAGAAAAAATGTAGAATTTAAAGTGCTAATAAGTCTTATAAAATCATTCACATTCATATACTTGAAACTCTATCATTACTCAAAGAAGAATCAGTTTGATCACTTTTCATTACTCTGTTATTTTGTACTAAATTATTTGTAAAGAATTGATTTTCAAACAAGAGTTGAGACATCTCAGATTCTATCAAAACAATCTTTTCATTATTGTAAAACTCGAACTATAAGAGTTTAGTATAATTTGAGTATATTGTAAGAAATCCTATCAAGGATGATAGCTGACATGATTAATCTCTTTCTGGGTGGAAAAGATTGAACTTTGTAACATATCAAGGTTGATCTGAGCTAGGTGTTGTAAAACCAAGAAGGTTCTTTGTTTTAAAAACTTTGTGAAAAATCTCACAGCTGTGAGAACTGGACGTAACCCGAGTTTGGTGAACCAAGATACATTCGTGTGTGGTATTCTTTCTCTTATCTCTTTATTTATTAAGTTTGATTAATCAATTAAAGTTAAAAACATAAACTGACTTTCTTATTTTAAGATAACCAAGAACGTTCTCCGTTTTTCTAGTAAAAACCAAGAACGTTCTTCGTTTTTTGTTTTCTTAACCAAGACCTTTCTTGAATTGAATTTAAGTATTTTTAGGAAATTTTTAAATAGAGAAATTCACAATTCAAACTCTCCTTCCTTGTAAATCGACGTATCTACTTCATGTCTCTAATCACTATCTATTGGTGCTAAGTTCTTGGACACAAATGTGTGGTGTTGAGGAAAAATACCTTATTCATCTTTTGAAGACGGTGAAACATTTAATGATATTTGTTAATTGTGATTATGATCTTACTAATTATTAACTTCTAGTTTTTAGTGTATTTATCAAGACAGAAAATCAAAAACAAGTTAATTCATGATATATTGAAGTATGCATATTCATGCAAGATCACGTGGTCATTATCAAGTAATCAAGATTGATTTCATCAACAATTTTGAACTCATCTCATGTATACAACAACACAATAACATACTTCTAAGAATAATGAAATGATTTTAAAGATTACTCAAAGGAATGTCGAACCAGATATATGACAAAATTTGTTGCAAAACACTATGGTTATCTTATTAAATGCATTAGTTTTGGATTACTAAATGCATTAGTTTTGGATTACTAAATGCATGTCCCAGATTGACAAAATTATCACATAGGTCACCCAAAAGAAAACAATCATCCATTACTCAAATAGTGAAGGTCCACTTGCAAAAACACATGCAGATTGATCTACAATTTTCATCTCCCAATTGATTTTCTGAAAGCAAGTACAAAATCACTATAGTACACTACAAAAAAAAAACATTGTTGACATGACATATGAGCATACTTCTAACTTATCATTATTCCAAAGCATATATTTAGCATTTGTGCCCAAGTTTCCTTCGAGACTCAAGGAAGAACGTTGTGGGTTTAAAGAATAACATTCTAGATAGAAGTGCAAATAAGAAGATTGTTTCAAAGAAATCAATTGAGATCTAGCAAGATTATCCAATGGCTATATCCAGTTTAAATTGAATATTTTAAGACTTTTTCATCTATAAAAAGAAGATAAATTAGAAGACGAAAGCGATAGTTCAATTTGCAAATCTATCTACACTTGTACATCCATGCACGAGTTCAGAAACTCTTCTCTCACGAAAATCTCCATGTTTTCTTCACTATATTCTTGGGAATTCTTTTGGTGTTCTTGGTTTCAATAAATCTCAAACATAGAGTTGAGAATCATTAGATTCCTAACATGTTTTATCATAAATATTATTTGTAAATTAAGTCTATTTTTTATGTTAGATTGAATGTATTTTTAAAAATTCTTTCAAGTTTGAAAGATGGTGTTAAAAATAATTTTTAAGTTGAAAGGTGAAGATAAAAATTCCTCTTTTGATTGAAAGGTGAAAGCTCTAATTGATCAAGTGTGATCACGAAAGAAAGTACAAAGGAAGAATATTATGTGTTGAGCATATTAGTAGAAATCTCACAAATTGTGAGAACTAGACATAGCATGAACTGCATGAAACAATATACTTATCTTGTGTGGTCTTCTTATCTACTCTCTTTTAATTATTCAGCATTCATATATCACACTTCACTTGTTAATGCACTTTGTTACTTTATTTGTAATACTAACTTATCCAGAATGTTTTGGTTATTTACTCTCTTTCTATCAAGATTATTCTTGAGTATATTAAATTAGGTGTAGGAATTAAAAAGTAAAAAGGGGTAATAATTCAAATCCACCTTTATTGTGAGATTTATTGCAATTTCATATGAGCTAAAGCCTTTTTGGTTTAATAAATATTTTCTTAACCACCAATGTCTCCCAGAGGTGGTCACATAGAGCTCATCTAGCTCAATTTCCTCAGGACGCAGGACCTTTATTTTGAAGGAGAAGCTGAAAGCTTGCAAAAAGGATCTTAAAAGGTGGAGCAAATAGGTCTATGAGAATCTTGACCTTAAAATTCAAATTCTTGTGGATGAGATCAAGGTGTTGGATGATAAGGCCGAAGAGTTTGCTAAGAGTTGTGTTATGGGGATTAATGTTGATGTCTTCTTCTTAGTGATGGAGGAATTTTTTTTCATTGTAAAGTTGGAACTCTCCCTTTTAATTATATTGATCTACCAGTTGAGGCAAACCCTCGTATGGAGGTAACTTCGGAGCCCCTAACCTAACTCATCTTAAATAGGTTGAGTTCTTGTAGTCATAGGTACATTAGTGTGGGGGTTGGGTGGTTTTTATCAACTAAGCGTTAAACAATATCACTATATTTATTTATTTATTTTACAAAGGGAGCGAAGATATATTTTGTTGGTTCTGTGGTTGGGGGTTTGTAAGCCGAAGAGTAAAGGAGGATAAGGTGTGGGTAACCTTCGTCCTGTTAATTTAGCTCTCTTAGGTAAGTGGCAATAGTTGATCAATTTAATAGGTTCCTCTTAGGGAGATTAGTGGACGGGGTATGTCCCCTTGAGGAATCAATTTCATAGGCTCTTTCAGGTTTCGGCTGGGGCGGAGCTTCCTTGGGACAGGGGTCACGGCCACCCCAAAAAAATAAAAAAAATTTATAGGTACAATGACTAATATGCCCATATTAAAACTAAATAATTACAAGAATACTTAAACCTAATTTTATTTTCTCTTTCTTCCATCCAGCCTTCCTCTCTTCCAATCTCCCTCTTGCAGTCACGAATCGTTCCTCTCGTCTCGCCTTCGTCTCCGTTCCTCTCGTCTCGCCTTCCTTTCTGTTCCTCTCGTCTCGCCTTCGTCTTCGTTCCTCACGTCTCGCCTTCCTTTCTGTTCCTCTTGTCTCGCCTTCTTCTCCTCTTCTCGCGGCGGCCCTAAATTATTTTGTTATTGTCGTTTTTTGTTGGTTAGTGTTGATTTTTGTTAGGTTTGATTTTTATTAACATGAAATTTAAAGCTTATATTGTTATTGTTGAGTTTGGAGCTTTGATTTGGAGTTTGGAATTCTGATTTAGAGTTTTAATTTGACATTAGTGTTGATATTTGTTTAAAGTTTTTGTGTTGCACATAAGGTGTTTGATTTTATGTCAATATAAAGTGTTTGAGTTTTTTTGTACCACATAAGGTGTTTGGTTTTATGTCAGTATAAAGTATTTGAGTTTTTTTGTTGCATATAAGATGTTTGAGTTTTGTTGCATTTTTGTTTGAGTTTTTTTGTCCATATAAAGTGTTTTAGTTTTTTTTTTGTTGAATATAAGATGTTTTATGTTTATTATATTGATTGATTTAGAGAAGTTTGTAAGAATGAAGAAGAGTAAAAGAATTGATTCTTTTTCAAGAGGAAAAATGTGTGAGATTGAAAGAGATGAACAAATTATAACTTCTACATCAGAAACTGTCTCTGAGAATCCAAGAATTGAAGAAAATGATAATCATCTTTCCAAGGTTCATAGAGTTTTCGAAGATGACTTGGAGAAATGTTTAGAATGTGACCCCGGAAAGCGTCCTCAAATTTGGCAATATCCACCAAATAAATTGGATGCAATACGAAGAGCTTATCTAAAATTTGGTCCTTATCAAATAAATTTAGAAGAATATCCTTTATCTGGCAACGAGGTTCATCCAAGACGGTTTCAATATGCTTTGTTTAACATATTTTCTTCATGGCTTGAATATTCACCTTCTAAAGATGTTGCATATTGTTTACCATGCTATCTATTTAGAAAAAGACCAAGTGGACGTCCTGGATCAGATGTATTCATTGGTACAGGTTTTAGAAACTAGAAGAAAATTAAAAATGGAAAATTTTGCACCTTTCTCAAACACATAGGGATAGATCCTTGCTCACCACACAACAATGCAATGAAAGCTTGTCTAGACTTGTTGAATTAGGACGGACATATTAGGAACACTTTTCAAGTGCAAAGCTCAGAACAAATTTTGAAGAATCGAATACGTCTCAAGACATCAATTGACATTGTTCGTTGGTTAACACTTCAAGCTTGTGCTTTTATGGGACATGATGAAACTAGCGAGTCAAGAAATCAAGGCAATTTTCTTCAATTGATAAAACTCTTGGCAACTTACAATGATGAAGTTGCGAAAGTTTTGTTGGAAAATGCTTCATATAATTCTAAATATACTTCACATCAAATTCAGAAATAGCTTTTGCATATTCTTTCTAGTAGGGTGAGAAAACATATATGTGAAGAAATTGGTGATTCCACATTTTGCATCGTTGTAGATGAAGCTCGTGATGAATCAAAAAGGGAACAAATGTCTCTTGTGTTAAGATTTGTTGATAAAGTTAGTTTAATAAAATAGCGATTTTTTTTGTGGCACATGTTAAAGACACTACAGCTTTAACTTTGAAAGAAGAAGTATGCGATATACTTTCTCGACATAATCTTGATGTTTCTGACATGCGTGGTCAAGGGTATGATGGTGCTAGTAATATGAGAGGAGAATGGAACGGTTTACAAGCACTATTTATGAAAGATTGTCCTTATGCTTACTATGTCTATTGTTTTGCTCATCCATTGCAACTTGCTTTGGTTAGTGCATCAAGAGAAGTTGTTCCAATTCATAAATTTTTTTAGAAGCTCATTTTTGTTGTTAATGTTGTTTGTTCTTCTACTAAGCGTCATGATGAGTTACAAGCTGCTCAATTAGAGGAAATTGCACATTTGCTAGAAATTGATGAAATTGTAACTGGTAAAGGTACAAATCAAATTGGTACTTTGAAATGAGTTGGGGATACTCGTTGGGGATCACATTTCTCTTCTATTTGTAGCTTGATAAATATGTATGAGGCAACTTGTATTGTTTTTAAAAAAATTACAAACGAAAAAGCAAGTTATTCTACACGTGGTGATGCTGATAGTGCTTATAATTATTTGAAGGCGTTTGATTTTATATTTATCTTGCATTTGATGAAAGAAATAATGGGGATAACTGAAATACTTTGCCAAGCCTTACAACAACAATCTCAGGATATAGTTAATGTCATGTGTTTGGTTGGAACAACATAGTGTCTTATACAAGCATTGAGAGAAGATGGTCGGGATAAATTATTTATTGAAGTGAAGACTTTTTGTGAAAAACATGATATTGAAATTCCTAATTTCAACGATGTTCATTCAACAACAAGATTTGGATGCTCTCGTCTTCAACAAGGTCAGGTTACAATAGAGCATTATTTTAGAGTTGAAATAGTTTTTTACTTCCATTGATCAACAATTAGAAGAGTTCAATAACAGATTTAGTGAGCAAGCAATGGATTTGTTAACTCTAATTTGTGCTTTGACTCCTAAGGATAATTATAAAGCTTTTAACATTGAAAAAATTTGCACTCTAGTTGAAAAATGTTACCCTGTGGATTTCAACATGCAAGAGAAGATTAATTTGAAATTTCAACTCCAGCATTTCTTGGTTGATGCTCGTCAAGATTTAAATTTGAAGAATTTATAAACTATCCAAGAATTGTGCTCATGTTTGGTTGCAACTGAAAAGACGCAAAATTTCTACTTGATTGATAGATTACTTCGTCTTATCATGACTCTTCCGGTTTCTACTGCCACAACTGAAAGATCTTTTTCGGCAATGAAAATTATTAAATCAAGGTTGAGAAATAAGATGGAAGCTGACTTTTTGGCAGATAGCATGGCAGTTTAAATAGAAAGAGAAATTGCTGCAAGTATCAGTTCTGAGTCTATTATTGATGATTTCAAGTTAATTAAAGAGCGTAGAGCATTACTTTAAAGTATTTTTAAGTCATATAGTTAAATTATTTGATACTTTATTTTGTATTTATTACAACTTAATTATTTGCTATATTATATTTTTATGTCGGTACCCCAGACTTTTCAGTCAAGCTCCGCCACTGGATTTCGGGCCAATGTGGCTCGATGGTGGGTGATATGTTGGGCTCAGAATTAATGGGTTTGGAAGCTTAGATGTAAGAGAGGGTATGGTTTCATATTTCGTTGTGGTGCTTAATGTAATCACTCTCTATGGGGAGGAAGGTCAACGGGTTTGGAATCGAGATACAAAAAGAGCATACAGTGTTAGATCGACATATGCGGTGTTATGGGAAGAACTTCAAGTTGGTGGAGATCTTTCAAAGGAGGATGTTCAACACTAAGTAAAGGTTTGAAAGAGTTGGGCTTCGACTAAGGTTACTTTTTCTCTTTGCAGCTTCTCAAAGATAGGATCCCTACTCGTCAAAATCCTTTTAGGAGGAGGATAATAGTGGATTCCAACTCTACCTCTTGTGTGTTTTATGGTGGGTCTATGGAGTTTACTAATCATTTGTTTGTTATTTGTAAGTTTGTCCTTCGGGTATAGGGTTTTTAGGTGGGTAGGGTGAGTTAGTTTTGTTGCTTGATTTGGGTGAGTTGTTTGCTATTTTTAGTGACATGGGTGAGTGAGCTAGGGTTATGTAGGGTTTGACTTTAGTTTCACATTCGATTGTGGGGTCCCTTTAAATTTATGGATAAGATCAAATTCTCCTGGTATAAACAGTTTTTGAAAGAAAAAAAATCCTAAACTATTCATATGCTTTCTATGAGTGGGGAGTGGCACCTGCTGTGAGTATAGCCCAATAAAGGTTGGTGGGCCAATCAAGATCAAATTGATCGATTTTTTTGCTTCATCGGTTGTTCGGTTCGTATTGCTCCCCGTTAGGGTGAGAATAGGCCAGGTCAGGTCAGGCTTTGAAAGGTCTGAATCTGGCCTACGATTTATTTTTTCGGCCTAAGCCTGGCCTACGGCCTATCGTAGGCTTTTTTTTCGGCCTAAGTCTGGCCTTTTTAATAGTTTGGCCTGGCCTGGAAGCCTTTTTAAAAGCCTTTTTAATCGAATCCATTATTACTTCTTAAACAAATAAGGAACAACTACTAAGTGATTGACTAATTGAACGGTTACCGAATATAAAACGACTACCAAATATAGAACTGCTACCAAATATGAAACGAATACTGAATATAGAATGATTAGTAAGTGATTGCCTAATTGATAGAATTTAAAATAGAAAATAATATTATTAATATAATAATAAAAAATAATATTAATAAATAATAAATATATATAGGCCGGTCAATTAGGCATAACAGGCTTTTTTATAAGTCTGAGCCTGACCTATTTAAATAAATAAGCTTTAAAAACAGCTTGAGCCTAGCATTTTTATTAAATAGGTCAGGCCATAAGTAGGCCAGGCCATAGGCCCCTACGGACGGTCTAGCCTATTCCCATCTCTACTCCCCGTGGTTCATATGACGCTTGGTTCGCTTGAGTTGGTGGCCTTGGGGATTAGCCGATAGGTGGAGAGCTATTGGTGTTTGGTTTTATCTCTAAATTCTTCTCTCTATTTTATCTTCAGTTTTTAAGTACTCCTTATAGTCATTGTATTTCTTTGACTTTAATTTCTCTATTATATAGTTTTTGCCATTAAAAAGAGGAAATAATGTTACAATACGTAAATTAAATAAAGTTAGTGGAAATTAATTGACCTTCCAATCCTATCGCAGTCAAATCAGAATCTATAACTATTTCAAAGTTTGGCAAGTTTCAGGCACATCACATGAATACAATGTTTGGAATGTTACCCACATAATTTAATATTTTAATTTTCTTTGAATTTTATCTTTTTGTTTGACGTGCGCTTATTCTGTCCTTCGAATTCCATAGGCCTAGGCAAAGAAATGTATATATTTATTTTTTGTAATTATATGACTTCCATGATTTGTCCTTGATGAGCTATCACTTATGACCCCATTCTTCCAATTTAAAATTAAAATTTTATTAGACACTCTGGTCCCTATTTGTATACACTATTTTTAGTACTCCATCCTTTTTTATATTTACAGTTTTGAAGAAAAAAAATTATTCCTAAATATAAATTTCTTTTCAATAACTTAAATACATATATTTCTATTTTTATCATAAAATCTCTATGTAAAATTAGTAAATGTCTTGAAATATGAGAAGTAAATGTTAAATATATAGATATATAAATGAATATTATAAGTACTTTTATATATAAAAGAAACATATTAAATATACTATTATTTTTTTTCCATAATTAATTATAAGTATCTATAAAGAAAAAAAAATTGTATATAAATATATGTCTTTTTCAATTTATTAGATGTATTTATTGTTATTTTCTAAAATTTTTTTTAAACAGTAATTAGTATTATTAATATTGTTAATAGATTGTCGATTATAGAAATTAAAGCATATCCTCTTTATCACCTATTTTTCTAAGTTTCTGACTTCAACTACCAAATTAATTTTATATCTTTAAATATTAGTTTTGATTGAATTAATTTAATAATTTATTTTATTTTAGTTAAAAATGAGTTAACATAATTTTTTGTATGTTTGGATATACTTAAATGAAATCAATAACCTTGAACAGAAAAATCAATTTTAACTCTTTAAAATCATATGTAGTTGCACTTAATTAATTCTTAATGCAAGATTTTAAACTGCAATGACGTTTAAATCTTATTTTTTTTATGACTTGTAGTCAGGGCGGCCGTTGGGGAGGTATAGCAGTGTTAAGGCAAAAAAAGTATGCATAAATTATATATATATATATATATATATATATATGACTACCAGTGATATTTTTCTCTCATTCTATTCTGATTGCTATCATCTTTCTAAACCTGCCAAAAACATGAATAAACCCTTTTTTTTATAGATATTTGTATATCGTAGTGTATATGTGGTGTTATTAATGTAACCATTGTGTTTGTGTGCATACAATAGCAGTACTGCTGTTACATTGACAAAGACTTTATCTTTTTTCAATTTGATTTGAGTTTCTTTGCTCTTCTTTGAAGTTGGAGAGGAAAAAAAACCAAAAAGATTAAAAATTAGAAACAAACAATTGTAAAAGAAAAATAGGAAAACAAAGGAAAGTCACGCCACAAAAAGACAAAATCAAATTTTATTTGTCTAATTTTTTATCATTTAATTTTAATTATTTGTTTTTATATTTATATTTACTGTTGTATTTGTTTTAGAGTAATGTCGATTCAAAAATTTGA
>JBBPBT010000345.1:994603-1013260 GCA_037974875.1 Cicer bijugum | reverse complement strand
TTTTCAAAAATTCATCAAAATTTTCAAACAAAACTCATAAATTTAGTTATATTCTTTAATATAAAATAAACTTTATCAAATTTGTAGTTCAAATCTTCAAATAAACTCATATTTGTCATTCTTTATTTGATGTTGTTAGAGATGCAAATATGAGTTTATTTAAATATTTAAGTTATGAATTTGATGAAATTGCATTATATTGAGGATGATAATTAATTTTATGGATTTTGTTTGAAATTTTTTATGAAATTTTGCAAAAAATAAGGATAACATTGTTGACATTTTAAAACATAAAAGATCAAATTATCACTTAAAATTAAAATAAATGACCAAATCGGGGGAAAAAAAAAGATAAATGACTAAAACGTTAACTAAAATTATGTTAAGGGACTATATGAGGTATTTACCCTAAATTTTACTATTAACTTCAAAATACCTCATTTTAGAGTTGACCTTAGGCCTCAATATTTATTTGAATTGATCCTACTTATAGTCAAATGCATGTGATACACATTCAATTATGGTATCAAAGACACTAAATGTCATGCATGAAACAATGTTGGGACAATTTTTTAAAATATCGACCGTATAGAATTTTGTTAAATGATTGTGAGATGCATCAATGGAGAAAATATAACAATATATCAAAAACTCTCAATTTTTCGGTCACATTCCTCAGAAAATCCCACTAAATAGCATCACAAATTAATGATGTCACAATGAACCATAATTTGCTTCAAGTTCATTTATACACTTTGTTGGATTCAAATGAGATTGGTTAAAATCCCAAATTATGACTTAAATATCAGATATATAAACACGGGTTAGATTCCATTATAATCTATTTTTGTTATTCTTATGCAAAAATATGGGAGACTTGACTACGACAATTGTTGGGCAAAGTTGGGACATGCTTCTCTTTGGTAACCAATGCATGTCATGTTTTTTCCTCGTACAATCATACAAACTCTCGTGGACAAATGCTTTGCAATAATTATAAGGAAGGGGGGTTTGAATTATAATTGTCCATTTTTAAAAAAATTCTGCTTTAAAAATAAGATCTCAGGTTAAGATTGATCTTTACAGTGATGAAGATCAATCTTTACTTTGTAGAAGATCAATCTTAAGTTTGCAGAAGATCAAATCTGATTGTAAAGCATAAAATCTGATTGTAAAGCATAAAATAAATAGAGATAGAGATAGAGAGATCACACAAGGATATATCTTGGTTCACCCAATTTAGGTTACGTCCAGTCCTCACAACCGTGAGATTTTTCACTAAGTATTCAAACCAAGATCATTCTTGGTTATCATGGATCAATCTTGATCTTTACACAATTCCTACCCTTCTACCTAAAAAGGATTTCTACCTTACTGTTTGTAAAGACAAAACAAGTTGTTTTTCAAACGTGAAAGGATTTTGCAACTTACTCAAGATTTGACAAAGCAACCTTCAGTTACAAAGTGGTGATTTTGAGGCTATTTAGAATTTGATATTTACTCAACTCTTGTTTGAGAAATATATTTTGTGGATGGACATCTATTGTGAATGATTACAATACAGAAATTAAAACAAAACAGCAAGCTATAAGAAAAGCGATTGAGACACTTGAGTATGATCAAAAAGATTGATCTTTTGCTTGGTGTTGATTGTTCTGTTTTGTTCTTCAGTTTGCAGCTGCATTTATAGAGTTCCAGAGAGCTTATGACAACTAATAAGGCCGTTGGAAAAGACCAGCTGTCATGAAAGAGCTATTGAAGAAATCTGACATAGCTTAAGATTGATCTGTTGTATCAAAAGATCGATCCAGGATTGATCTTTTGGTCTGTGATGAAACAGCTTGTTCCCTATGATCCTTGTCAGTATGTCAGCCTTGATTATATCCTTTTCAGTTATGTGTGCAGGCTTTAGGATAGTTCAAATCAGTAGTGTACTTCACTACTTGTAGCTTTGTACTTGCACTTGCTTTATATAAAGAATGTTATTCGTATTTTTGCATTTTCTTTGAAGCATAACTTGATTCTTCAAATTCTAAAATGAGTGCGATTTTTATTGTTCTTATGCTGATGTATTATGAGAGTATAAGCTGAATGTTGCTTCCAAGATTGATCAAATTATGTGGAGATTGATTATCTACTGTTAAGATTGTTCTTTGTATTTTTAGCAGAATATACATATTGATATTTGTCTTTAAAAGATCAATCTTTTGTCAATCTTCATTCTTTAAGGATCAATCTTTTGAGTTGTTTCATTTTATCTGATTCGTGATTTTTTATTCCTATTTTGTTTAACACACTCAAATGCACATGTTAAATATCAAAACAGTTAAAATCATAATAAGAATTCTTAATTAACTTTTTGTTTGTTTTCATCAAAATATTAAATTGAGATTTTGTCTCAATAATAAGTAGATGAAGTATATAACTGCTGCTAAGATTATGTCCGGATGTGTGGGAGTGAATGTGTCTTGACGACAATGTTGGCTTTATGTTTGTGTGTGGCTACCACGAAGCTAAAGCAATCAAAGAAATTTATCCACATGTGCAATTGTATACTTCAAATCCTATTTAGTTCACAAGATAAAAGATAGAATATCATATTCTATCTTAATTTAATATTTGAAAAAACAACAAGATATGATAAATGTAATGGATTGAGTTTAGAAGGTCCAACTCAAATATATTATATATCAATATTAGAGAAAATTTACTACAAATAAAATGCACATGCTCAATATTGAGGTATAATATGATAAAGACACGAAGTCATGACCTCTACACTAAAGGATGACATGGCACAAAATTATGACACCTCAACTCTGTTGAAACAAAATTGAGAGCTGAAATGGCAGAAATGATGAAAGAAGCAACCATCGAGGTAGATATCCGATTGATAAGATGAAAAGATACCACAATTGAACGATGGATGTTCTGATTGATAAGTCAAAGAGGAGCACCATAGAAAAACCTATAAGTTCAAATATGGCTCTAAGACGACTCAAAAGAGCCCAAAGAGAATAAACTCTCAATTTTTTACTCAATCAAATTGTACAAATAACATGACATAACTTTTTGTCTTCCTAAACATAAGACTTAAAAAGCCAATTGGATGTCTAATTGATCACTTTAATGGCTACAGTTCAATTGATAATTAACTAGTGCTAAAAAGTGTCAGTTACACTTCTCTAACAATCTTATCTTGCGTAAAACAAACATACAACGGCTGGCATTATACCTTTGATCTAAATATCTTAAAGTACAACGAATAAATTAAAAAGGAAAATAACAAGTTTCAATGGGCCAAAACGCTGCAAACAAGTGTGTAAGCCCATTTCTCACATTAAAACTTATTCAAGAAAAAATTAAATTAGATAAAATGTGGGTTAGACCATTTCTTCTTTGATTTTTAAGATTGGTTTCAAGTGTCCCTCATAGGTTCCCATAACAAATTATAAAAAAAAAATAATTAAATAAAAAAAATAAAAAAATAATAATAAAAAAAACACCCCTGACATCACCCCTAGAGGCACGCTTGATCAAAAGCAACGAAATTAGAAGCAATGACATACTCTCAACATCCTAAACATCACATGACAAGTCTCCAACCAAGTAAACCCTAGACTTTATCTTAGTATGTAGTTACATGTAACATAACAACAACTTCACTATGATCTCTACCATCACCTTAGTAATAACAACTGACTACAACAGATAAGTCTAGCTATTCTATAAATAGGGGTTCACCCTTTAACTATCATACACACAATCCATTCATTTAACTAATTATCTGCTTACACCCTACCTTACTTCAACATTAAGGTGTCTTTGTAGGTACACTCCTCTTATTTGGAGTCGGAACAAATGAGAAGAAGGTGCAGGAACCAAAGCATTGCAACATCAAGCTCAAAGATCACACCACCTACAATGGTGATCCACTTCTTCTTTCATACAAGAATATTGGCGTCGACCGTTGGGCCACGATAAAAAAAATTTAGGCCCAAGATTCCACTACATGATCGTAATAAGAAGTATGGTTTCCTTAGAGTCATCCCAAGAAGAAATAAGTAACTCAAACATGAGTCCATTGTTCAAAATGATAGAACCAAGCATCCAAACTCCCCATTTTGGTGACAACCTAACAAAAAAAAGAACCTCACCATGCTAATGCTCCTCTTCACCATGAGGCACTAATTTCGAGAAGTCCATGCATCGAAACCCATTATCATCCCAACAACAGAATCAAAATGAGCGAAGGAAAGAAGATACAATGGACTAGATAAAGGTTCAAACGGAGACTCAAGAAGAAAACATTCAAAAGTGGTGAAAAACTTCATCAATAAAAGCTAACACCAATGACAATGTCTCTAGCTGGAAGTAAGGAAGTGAAGAATCTCTATGAGTGGCCCCTAGGAGAAAAAGAAAAAAGAAAGAAGATGCATAACTCTTATTCACTGATGAAACCAATACCCACTTGATTTTGCGTCATAATTGTGGAAGAATATGTTGAGAAGACGAACCTATGGGAGCATCTCAATTTTTTTAACACTAGAATCATGATTCAACAAGCGTCTGACACATTGAAGTGCATTAACTTCCTATGCACCTTGAAAGGGTTGCTTTGCTATCATTATCTCACCTCCCCCAAGAGATGTTTGTATCCAGATTCACCATAAGCTAAATAACCCAAATGAGCTCAACATATCTAGTTGGCTTCAAGCAGAAGTCACATGAGCATGTTAGTTCATTAGTGAAGAAACATCTCAAATTAAAAATATGAACCCTATTCTAACTTCACTTTCCCTAGTAGTAGTTTTAAAGCCAAGACTTTTTTTCGGATGCAGTGACCTAGAGACCTTCTAAGACATGAACTCAAAAGGAGAACAGGTGGGTACATAGCAGTAAAGAATTTGATTCAACAAAAGTAGGATACTACAAATAATCTCTTCGCAATTACTGAAATCAAAGTGGAGGCCGCGATCGATGGAAATGCAAAAGAAAGAAGTTGTCGAATAATAACATTTCAGCAAATATATTGAATCGTTACAAGATATAATGAAATTGTAGTATCGAGTGTTGAACTCAATGATTGCATTATACTATCGAATTGTGTTTGATTACTAAAATTGAACAAAAAGTTTCCAAATTAATTGAAATAATTTTTGAAACTAACAAGAGTAATATATTGACTTTTATAATGAGACAAATGTCAGGGTTAAGCTTCACTTTGAATTCATCATTGGTTTCTAATTTGATCCTAGTTACTCAACTCCATTATTGAATATTTATTGAATTCTCTATACTATTCATGCCCTAATTCCTAAGTACAAAGCCTTTAATTCCAAAGAAAATCATAATTCCTTAACAGATTTAAGATTAGAATTAAACTTTCCAATAAAATAATTCACTTATTAAACTATTGTGGTTGCATATAATTTAGTTGATTAAATGACCTACATCTATCCCTAGACAAAAATATCATGAATTTCTCATCATAAGCATTTGTAATGTTCATTTCCATTTCAAAGTATGAATCATAAAATAGTTTAAATTTGATCGCATGATTTTTATCATTAAGCATAGAGATGAGAAAAATAATTCAATAAACTCATTCATATAATGAGAAATCAAATCAAACAAATAAAGGTTTCATCTTGTTTCATTCTTCCCTAACAAATAATGTTAGTTACTCATAACAAAAAAAGAAATGATAATGATTAAAGTGGAATTATAAGAAAGATTCATGAATGATTCTTGATAAAACTCCTTCGTTGGTGTTAGAACCAGCCACCATTGAGTTTGTTTGTTATGGCACAAGTCTTCGCACTTCAAAATAGTCAAAAAGATATCTAAGAAGTGAGAAAAAATGCACTTTAATGCATTCTGTAGTGCGTCATGCGCTCAATGCAATGCAAGGGCGCTCCGCTGCTCTTGGATACAAGCAGGTTGTCAAAATACTGCAAAAATGCGCTCCATGAAAAGGAAATTTGTACTCCTGCGCACAACATCTGTTGTATGACGTTTATTGCATTTTATCTTAATTTGAGTATGAATTTGATAGTAGTGTCTTCATGAAAATTGTAGCTATAGATCTTAGATTTCATTTACACTTTGTTTGACTCCATGTCGACATCTACAACTCTAGGTACAACTAGAATACTCCACATAGATCGTGTTGATTTCTCACAAAAAATGCAGCATTGCATTAAAATAACGACACAACAATAAATCTACGAAAAATACCTACTTAATCAAAGAAATAAGAATATAAAAATGCCATTAAATTTAAGAACTAAAGTTAACAAACTATATCAAATAATTCCTAAAATTATCCACTAAGTAAGGTGAAATAAGATTTAAGACCTAAAAACCAATGAAAAATATGTGTATGATAAAGAAGTGTAAGAACTCATATCACTATGAAAAATTTATCGATCCCAAGGATTATGGAGAAGAATGTAAGTTCATGTAGCATGATCCAAGGAAGGACAACAAACACAAGCCATAACCCTTAGAGAAATTAAAAGAGGTAGAGATTGTAGGACCAACAAACACTACAAGAAAAACACCATTTTGTGGCCAACTTTATAAATATTTTGTGGCTGAATAAAACCCTCACAAATTAGTGACCGAAAAAGCCCTCACAAATGCCAAAATTGAAATTGGTCTTTATTTGTGGCTGAAAAAGCCCTCACAAATTTTTAAACATTTAACTGGATTTTGTGGCTGCCTAAGCCCTCACAAAATCACAACATTGTGGTTTTGTGAGGGCTTAGGCAGCCACAAAATCCAGTTAAATATTTAAGAATTTTGTGAGGGCTTTTACAGCCACAAAAAATCAATTTGTGAGGGCCAAATCCGTCACAAATGACTGACGTGACAAGTGGCATTTGTGGCTGCAAAGGCCGCCACAAAGGAATGGGCACGTGGACTTTGTGGCTGCAAAGGCCGCCACAAAATTTTAAACCCACGTGGACTTTGTGGCTGCTTTGGCCGCCACAAATGCTCAAGGTAACACTATATATATTTTTCTCCCCTCCTCCTTCATTTTTTCACATCCAACTTCTCTCTAAAATCTTATTCTAACTATTCTCTCCTCCTTCTCTCTACACAAAATATTTTGTTATTAATTTAAATATTTTATTATTTAAATTAATCTTTAATTTAATTATTAATCTTTAATTTAATTATTAATCTTTAATTTTAATTTAAATATTTTATTTTAAGTTTTTAATTAAATTAAGATTAGTTTATTATATATTAAATTTAATTTATAATTACATTATATTTTAAATTTAATTTAAATTTTAATTTAATTATAATTTTAATTTTAATTTAATTATAATTTTAATTTTAATATTATATTTATATTAATTTATTATATATAATATTATAATAAACTTTAATTTTGAATTTAAAAATTAATTTATTAAATACGTATTATTTTGTGGCGGCCTAAGCCCTCACAAAATATATTATTTTTTAATCAGGATGACATTTGTGGCGGCCAAAAGCCCTCACAAAGGAGGGATGAAATTTGTGGCGGCCTGGACCCTCACAAAGGTCCAATCAGAAAAATTCAGCATGTCCTTTGTGGCGGCCTATGCCCTCACAAAGGCAGTCTTTTGTGGCTGCAAAAGCCCTCACAAATGCCTGTCTTTTGTGGCTGCAAAAGCCCTCACAAATGTCAACCTGTTTCAGGCACTTTGTGGCTGCAAAAGCCCTCACAAAATTTTGTGACCAACTTCTTTGTGGCTGCCAAAAGCCCTCACAAAATCCACCTTTGTGGCTGCTATTTGCCCTTTGTGAGGGCTTTTGGCCCTCACAAAATCCATCATTTTTTGTAGTGAAAGTGACGAAGATTGGCACACAATTAACATCCAAAGAAGAAACCACATTAGTTTAAACGTTGAGGAGCAAATCATATCTCTTCGCATGGAATCTAACTGATATGTTTGGAATAAACTCCAAAGTAGTAGCTCATTTTTTGGTTATCGATGATATTGCCAAACTAGTAGTGCAAAAGAAGAGGAAACTAGTTGCAGCAAAACGAGTTGTAGTTTAGGGAGAAACCCAACAGTTGGAAAAGGCAAGCTTCATCAAGGAAATTTTCTATTTGATGGGGATAGCCAAGGTTGCGATGGTAAGAAAAAACAACACTAACTGGCCAATGTGCACAAACTACATGGACATCAATAAAGCATTCCCAAAGGATCCTCGTCCATTGCCAAACAGGACATGTTGGTAGATGATATATTAGGATGTAAAAGTATCAACTTTTCAGACGTATATTCAAGGTACAATCAAATCTTAATGAACCTTGCATACCCTCCAAAATTAGCCTTCTTAACAGATGAGCCAAATTACAATTATTTGTCATGTCCTAAAGATGCAAATAAGCATTGCAGATACACATAAGCATTAATTCTTTAATTATACACTTGCATACCAAATACATCATCATAAATGTACAAATAATCATAGTAGATACACATAAATATAACTTCATAAGCATACACTTGCATACCAAATACACATAAACATGAAGACATAAGCATAAAGATACACATAAGAACACACTTGCATTATTGCATATAATAACTAACTATATAAGCATGACAATTTAGAAATTAAGCACACAAGTCACTCAATTGTTTAATTTTAGCATATTAATTAATTATTAGAATGTTACACTATCTCACTAACTCATTCATACATATAAACTATAAATTGTACACCTAGAAGCATAAATTTAATAGCATAACAAAGTAATGTCATAGAAATTATTCATTTATTTTATTTAAGAAAATATATTATTTATACAAAACCATAGAATCATTCATTTAGACAAAGAAACTAAAATCATCAAACTCGAAAAGGCAATACATTTGTTGGCATAATAGACCATTTTTTGATATATAATCCACTTTAAATCCAAGATTCTTCATTTGAAAAGTTTTGTCAATGGATTCTTTCAAATCATCAAATGCAGTAAGACAAGTCTTCATAAGGATTATGTCATCAAAATATACGAACGATGTAGTAAATGAAGTTTTTGTGGAAGTAATGAACAAGGTATAGTCAACATGGCCTTGTGGAAATCCAGCATAAATGAGCATGAGTTTCTAAAAACATTGACGATTGGCCAGCTTAAGTGCATAGAATAACTTGAGCATCCAACACACTTACCATGGCTTTAAAGGTGTCACTCCTTGTGGTGGCTTCATATAAGCAACTTCATTTAGGTCCCTATGGAGAAACGCATAGTTCACGTCTAATTGGTGAAGATGTCTACCATGAAAGAAGGATAAAGCAAGTAAAATTTTGATGGTGGAAATTTTTGCTACTGTGAAGAAGTTCTTAAGATAATATAGTTGTAACACCCTGATTTTTAACAGCGCGAGTGTATATTTTTTTTAAAACAAAGAAATAAAAACAAAGAAACAAACAAAGAAACAAACAAAGAAACAAACAAAGAAACAAACAAAGAAATACATTTTGATAAAATATTTAAGTCGTAACACAACGACAAAAGCCAACAAATTTACAAACAACAGAAATAGTTTTTGAAACAAAATGCAAAGTATTTAAATAGCAAAATACAACGGGGCTATGAGACCTATCAGACATAGCTCATACCCCTGGGGTATTCTCGGCAGACACCTACATCAAAGAACTGCCCCAAGAATCTCTACTTTCCCTACGTCACATCAAAAGTGGAACATGGACCCATCAAAAGAAAAGTCATCAGATAGTTTAAGCATAGGTACAATCTTCCAAAATGAAATAAATACAATCACGAAAGAAAGACATTTAGTCCTTATACAACCATCTAATCTGATCATGCTACAAAAACTACACAACCCAGGTGATCTCCACGCGCCCCACAAGATCCTCCTGACACAACTTCGGTCAGGTATGACTAACTACTTTCCCATCTCCAGGGTACTAACCAGTAGGATGATTTTGGTTCTCGTCTGAGGGCAAAGCCCAAATTTCCACAATAATTGAAAAGGTCACCAACCGAAATTAACAAATATCATATAGCAATATTCTTATATTTTCAAATGCTCAAAAGGACATTTCGTCTTAGCATACTCATATGTCGAAAAATGCATAAACAATATTTGAAAAATGAAGTTTTGACACACTGCACTATCGTAGTCGAATACAACTGAGAAAATGCATATTTTCAGTTCTAAAATGGCTCTGAATCAATCAACACTTCAAACATTAATATTATCTATTATGAACACATAATTAACACCAAATTAATCTCCACAAATTCACACCTCAAATACACATCGAATATTCATAACATTAATTATGAACACATAAGTACATCAAAACGTAATCAACCTAACTTCACACCTCTAAGCAATTACGACAAATCACAACAACAACCGAATATGTATATACAATCATCCTAGTATAATAAACCTAAATCGTGTGCCAAGCACTCTAATGCAATGCGTATAAGCCAAAATGCATGATTCCGGAATTCCAAACCACAACCCTCCTAGAAGGAGAGTAAATCATAATTATATCGCCTATCATAGATCAGTACTAATTACCAAGGTGCAATCTCTCACATATCAGCATGATTTACTAGCGTGCAATCGCTCATAGCACGACATACACGAGTTTAGTCGCTCACAGGCCAGCACAATTTTTTAGAGTGCAATCGCTCATAGATCAGCACATTCTAGAGTGCAATCTCTCACAGATCAGCACGACATACAAGAGTGCAGTCGCTCATAGACTAGCATGATTTTCTAGAGTGCAATCGCTCATAGACTAGCATGATTTTCTAGAGTGCAATCACTCATAGATCAGCACATTCTAGAGTGCAATCCCTCACAGATCAGCACGACGCGACAATCCTTGCAAGGATAAGATGAACCAACAATTCACATGGCATCATCCCTTGACCCATCACGGTCACCACTATCACCATGTCCCCTTCGCAGTCACCATGTACTATGAAATGCATAAGCAAATTCTGACTATTTCCACCACAATCATTAAATAAATGCATCTATTAAAATATTCCCCATTTTTAATACTCATTTAACACTAATGATTTTTCAGATAAAACAAAGAGCATACTCAAACATATTTATTCACACCAATTTAAATTTCCACAAACACACATAAATCACATCTTCAAATTCCATCCCCACATAAATTGAATTAAATTCATTTTTCATCAAGTCGCACATAAATTTCTTTCCAAAAATTCATAGTATTAATTATGAATACATCAATTTCACCAAACACAATTCACCAAAATTTTCAAACATTAATCACCCATATTCAATCTCCAAAATTTTCAACCATAAATCACCACAACAACATTAATATATCAGAGTTCTCTCCATCGCTAACTCGGTGCCAACGGTCTCGATTCCTTTTCGAGACTCAAGGAGCTAACTACATAAACATAAATATTTATAACAATTTGTTCACAATAAAATTAATACAACCACAAAAACAATTCCAAAATTAAATTTTTCTCACACACCAAACTTTTAAAATCAAATAATCTATATTATTTAGTTAAAACTAAATAAAAAAAATATTTTCCAAATTTCACAAACACACACGACTATTAAAGTATCAATATTTTTTAGTTAATAAAATACTCTAAACTTTCTTTCTTTTTAAACTCAATCAAAGAATAATTAGAAGAGTAACATTTTAAACTCTAACCATTTTTAATTTCAACCTATCTTTTCGCTCAAACTCTTTAACTTAGTTAAAATTTGGACTTTTTCACAACTTTAACTACTCTAAATTTTTCATAAAATTTCAACTTCAATTCAAACTCATTTATTTGAAAATATCTCATTATGTAACTCAAACACATCAAATTTAATCACTACACATAAATCGCATCAGAAAAAAATTTCATAATATTAATTATAAACATACAATTCATACCCAACATTAATCACTACACAACACACCTCAAAACAAACTAAATTCAATTTCAACTAATTCACATATAAACTAATTAAATTCATTTTTCACAAAATCACACCTCAAATAAATCAAATTTCTTTTTCACAAAATCACAAATAATGTCCTAAATGCAAACTAAAAGTGTGGAAGGAGCCCTTACCTTCGTTGTAGCTATAACAAGCGATTATGGCACCGCGATTAATTCCGATAAAATTTAAGTTTGTGACGTCATTCCGAAAACTAGCTCGCTAGCACCGTGGCGTAGAGATGAGCAATTTTCCCTTCTGTCACTTCTCAAAAGGGAGCTTAGATCTAGAAGAAAAATTAGAGTTTGTGTTTGTTTTGTTTTTAAAAACACCAAAAAAATTTAAAACAGGGGAGGAAGAAGAACATCTCGCGTGGCTTGAGGAGGAAAAGTGTTTGTTTTCACCTTTCTGCCATTCTTTGCCTTATATTTATATATATATATATATATAAACAAATATCTAGATATTTTTATAAATCATCATTACGCCTGTCACCTCGCATCACATAACAAACCATTTTTTCAAAAAAATATCTAGTCTCGCCGTAATTCAATGGACAGATGAATTTTTCTGAAAAATGCTACATCTCAGAAATTTTTTTTCTTCAACAAAAGATTCACCGTAATTAAATAAAATTATTCATCGACGAATAATTTTAATCAGGTCTCCCAAAAGACATTTTTGACATTTAACTCACAAAATGCCATAAAATTAGCTAAAAAGCCTCAGAAATTCAACACAAAATTCCCCAAAATACATAAATTAGAATTTAAAATTAAGGGTCTTACAATAGTCGTCAGTTGTGTGGAACCTTGAACATCTAAACGTGCTTTGTAGCTTTTGAATTTACCATACATATGCCATTTAATTTTATATATCCATTTGCTTCCTATAGAAACAACATCATTGTCAATGTAACCAATTCCAATACTATGTTAACATTGAGCACATTAAGTTCTAGTTCCATTGTTGCAATCCACTTGGAATCAAACAAACCAATCTCCATATCATGTCATATAAATGGAAATTCCTTGAAACTATAATTGCTTTAGTGATAACATCAAGTAAAATTGATTATTGCATTTCTGGCCTGTAACCCAAGAAATCTCACTTAAGTGGCCTTTGAGTCAAACTTCAATCTACTAGTGGGAAGAGTATAGACATAGGATAAGCATCCAAACAATTTTAAGGTGTTGAGATCATATGTTTTTCCATAGAGAAATTCATAAGAGGACTTATTGCCTGATAATCTTATAGGACTAATACACAACATATAGGACTGCATATGAATCATATTTCTTAGGAAACTTTGATTAAACATAAGAGTTACCTTTGTGAGAATATGTTCAAATGTAATGTTGTTAGTAACTATAATAATAATAATATGATTTCTGCTTATATTGCTGAGTCTTGTGATTTATGGCATATGCGACTAGGACATATTAACTTTAGAAAATTGAATGATATGATGAAATCAAATTTAATTCCGACTTTTAATAAAAATTCAAATTCATGTACTACTTGCATGCTAACTAAAATCACTAGACAACCTTCTAAAAGTGTTGAAAGAAGTTCTAAGGTATTAGATTTAATTCACTCTGATGTATGTGATTTACATGGTTGGCCTACAATTGGTGGTAAAAAGTAATTTGTCACTTTTATTGATAATTACTCTAGATTTTGTTATGTTTATTTAATGCATTCTAAGGATGAAGTTTTAGACAAATTTAAAATATTTAAAGCACAAGTAGAACTTCAACATGAAACTTTTATTAAGTGTTTTAGAAGTGATAGGGAGATAGTTCTATTATCCTGAGTATTTTGAGTCCACTGGTATTGTGCATCAAACAACTGCACCATATTCCCCACAACAAAATGGAATTGCAGAAAGGAAAAATAGGGTATTAGAAGAAATGGTGAATGTTATGTTATCCTATTCTAGTTTATCTAAAGGTTATTGGGGTGAAGCCATGCTAACTGCATGTTATTTACTAAATAGAGTTCCCAATAAAAGGAACAAGATAACCCCATATGAACTTTGGAAGAAAATAAAACCCAATCTTAACTATATAAAAGTTTGGGGTTGTAGAGCAATTATAAAGGTTCCTGAACCAAAAAGAAAGAAATTGGGAGAAAAAGGAATAGAAAGTGTATTTCTGGGCTATGCTGAAATAGCAAGGCTTATAGATTCATGGTTGTTGAATCTAATGACTCATATCCTATTAACACAGTGATTAAGTCAAGAGATGCAATTTTTCAAGAAAATAGATTTAACTCAATTCCACATCCCAAGGAAACTGTATGTTCTAGTGTACAAAGTCTAGAAAATAATGTATCTAATAATGATACTTTGACATGTTCAGAACCCAGAAGAAGTAAAAGAGCCAGAAAACAGAAAGATTATGGCCTAGACTTCTTTATGTTCCTTATAGAAGGAACAAATGATTCCAGTAACAGTTATGGACCAATTTGCTACAATTTAGAAAGTGACCCAGACACATATGAAGAGGCAATAAAGTCTCAAGACTCTTCCTTTTAGAAAGAAGCCACCCAAGAGGAAATGGACTCAATTATGGGGAATAAAACTTGGAAATTAGTAGACCTCCCACCTGGATCCAAACCAATAGGTTGTAAATGGATCTTTAAGAAGAAAATGAAAGTTGATGGTACCATTGATAAATTCAAAGCTAGACTTGTTGCCAAAGGGTTTACACAAAAAGAAGGTATCGACTACTTTGATACTTATGCACCTGTTGCAAGAATTGCATCCATAAGAGTGCTTTTGGCACTAGCTTCAATCTATAAGTTTGTAATCCATCAAGTGGATGTTAAAACTGCTTTCCTAAATGGAGAGTTAGATGAAGAGGTGTATATAAAAAAACCTAAAGGATTTGTTATCAAAGGACAAGAACATAAAGTGTGTAAATTGATTAAATCCTTATACGGGTTAAAACAAGCACCCAAACAATGACACCAAAAGTTTGATAAAGTTTTGCTTTCTAATGGATATAAAATAAATGAATTTGACAAGTGTATTTATAGTAAATTTCGTAATGGAAATGGTGTTATGATTTGTTTATATGTGGATGATATGTTAATCTTTGGCACCAATTTAGATGAGGTGGAGAAAACTAAAACTTTCTTATTGAAAAATTTTGATATAAAAGATTTAGGTGAAGCAGATGTGATTTTAGGAATTAAAATCATTAGAGATGGAGTAAATATTGGTTTATCTCAATCTCATTATATTGAGAAAGTGCTAAAGAAATTTGATCAATTTAATTGGAAACCTGTTTCTACTCCATTTGATCAAAATGCTAGTTTACAACCACATAAAGGATGCTCTGTGGCACAACTAGATTATTCAAAGGTAATCGGATGCTTGATGTATGCCATGACCTGTACCAGACTTGACATAGCATATGATGTAGGAAGATTAAGTCGGTATACTAGCAATCCAAGTAAAGAACATTGGCAAGCTGTTAATAGAGTATTAAAATATTTAAAAAGAACAATTAATTATAGTTTAATCTATAGTGGATATCCTTCAGTTTTGGAAGGATATACAGATGCCAGTTGGGTAACTTATGTTGAGGATCATGCTTTCACAAGTGGATGGATCTTCAACCTTGGAGGAGGTGCAGTTTCTTGGGGATCAAAGAAACAAACTTGCATTGCCGACTCCACCATGGCTGCAGAGTTCATTGCCCTAGCTGCAGGTAATAAAGAGGCAGAATGGCTAAGAAATTTGTTATATGAGATACCAATTTGGCCAAAGCCAATGGCACCGGTATCCATACATTGCGATAGTCAATCCACACTATACAAAGCATACAGTCAAATATATAATGGAAAATCTAGACATATTGGTCTAAGACATTGCTATGTAAAAGATTTAATTTTAAATTGAGTAATATCCATAGTGTTTGTAAGAACTCTTTACGAAAGGTCTGACAAGGGACATGGTGTTGAAGACATCATTGGGGATGGGACTCAAGCCCACATCTAATTAATCATCAATGGTGGAAAGTCGACTCACACTTGAGTAAGATCAAGTCTTGAGTTCAATGATAAAGTACACTATTAGAATTATTGCAAGTACTTGAATATAGATACATCCTAAATATTGAAAGTACTTGGACCATAAGTATAAAATTGGAAGGTTGAGTTTTACTCTTAATAGACATATAGCATAATTTTGCTGAAATACATATTATGGGTGTATTTCTGATATAGTCTACCTATGTGAGGATGAAGTGAGGCCGCTTCGAAGAGTTAAAGGGTTTGACTCTTAAATTCTCATGAAAAGGGTACATGACACAAGGCCTTAACAAATGTGTCATCTTTATAATTATTTTGATACTTAAGAGTTTTCTATGAAGTGATAGCTAAGCATGATTAATCGGCTCTGATACCATCATAGCAAGAGTACATCGAACTAGAGTGAAATGAACGAAATTGATGTTATTGAACTATGAAACAAATTACAACATAGTGGCTTTTATATGTGTAAAACCAAACGAATCTCTATCTAACTTCTCCGTACCTATCTACAAGTTAGTTACATTAGAAAACTATCTAAACAAGTAAGTAAAATAGCTAACACTATGTGTTTGTATTTTCTGAGTTTGTTAGTTAAATTATTAACAATAATTATTTCTTTTATATATATATAGTCGTTCGGGATTGCTCGTTGTTGGGTTCGATTCATCCAACTAAATTGGCCTGGTGTCATTCATCCATCCTAAACCTATTAGTCAACCATAGTCAATTGTTTAGCTCGTCTTTATCCATCACATTGAATGTAAACCAATTGGATCATGAGGTTGGTTGGGTTCGCTAAATCTTCACTTGTATAGTCTTTAAATTTAAATATCTATTGTATATTTCACTCCTATCAACAAAAAAAAAAGTTTGTAATGTAATTAATGTGTCTATTTAATATAATGATATACTTTAAATACTATTTTAATAAAGTTAATTTTGTTTTTTCATATTACAAGATACTTTTAATAAAAAAAAAAAAACAATTCCAATATCATATTTAGTGGTATTAATTAGGAGTTTATTGGAAAAATAAACAATAAATGTATCCAATAATTTAAAAAATAACTTCTATTTAACGAATTTCTTTTACGAAATAGATACTTATGCTTAGAGACGGACGAAGTATTTAGTTTGCTTTTTCATAACTTTCTTTTGTAATTGTGAACAAAGACTAAACTATGGTTGATAAACCTTTAAATATTAAAAAACATTATTTCATTGAAAAGTGTGATATAATAATTAAGTCTGAGAAATAATTTCTTGACACAAGTATTAATAACTACACCGTATTTTTATAAGATTTTTTATATATTTTGTTTTTTTTCTTTTTTCGGTATTTTTTCTCTATATCAAAATCAACGTTCACACTTGTTGATACATGATGTCCAAATATGTTATCTTTTTAGGTGGAACAACGCATCTACTTAAGTTCTAATTGGAATTAGTAGGTGGGTTGGAGACTTGGGATATCCGGTCCAAAAAAAAGATAGATCTATAATTATAATATATTTCATTTGTTTCACAATAAATTTTACTTTAAAAATTTTTTTTGTCTTAAGCTAATTTTTATTCTCAATTTTTAATATAATTTTTTTCTTTAATAATTACTATATATATAATTATGAAAATATTATTATACTTTATATTACTAATAGTAAAAAAATATATAAAAAATTAAAGTAAATAATTTAACAAAATAACTTTTTGGTTTAATTGTAGTTTTGATCTCTCTATTTTAATTGAATCGAAAACGTAATTCCCCATTTTATTTTCCTCAATTTTGGTCTCCAAACAGAATTTTGATACAAAATTTGATAAAATTTCATTTTTTGAACTCGTACTACACCATTTATGATCACATATTTCATGTAGCATCACGAGATCTTTAGACATGTGTGATTTAAATAAATAAACAAATTTTATCAAATTTTAGATCGAATTCTATTGAAAAACAAAACTAAAAAAAAATAAAATAAAAATACTACTTTCACAATTTATCTAAAATAAGAGAGTAAAATTATCACACTTTGTTGTACACATAGAAAAACATTCAAGTAACGCTAATTATGGGATAGATCGAGTATTCTAAAAGAATGAAGTAGATCTACTTCCACTACTACAACGCCATACGCATAGTCAAACCATTCACATTAAATACGAATGGAACGCCGCCCTCATGTTTGACCTTTCTTGCACTAAATCGGAGAGGTCCGTCCATACTGCATTTTTAATGGACCATATTCTGCAATTAAACTCTCTAGCCGTAATGGCAATTGGTTTTCTTGAAAATATAAATTTATACTCTATCTTTCAAGAAAAAAAATTATTTACAAATTACTATTTCGATAAATTTAATTGTTTTTCCTATTTTATTTCGAGACATCAGTTTCTTAAAATTTCATCATAAAATAAAAAATATTTAAGTATATTTCTTTTTTTTTAAATATACTTCTTATTAATATTACTAATGTATATATTAAAAAAACAAAAAACAAATTTAATAAATATATGTATAAACAGTATTTTAAAAATATCTATATATATAAAATTAAAATATTAAATTTAATATTTACTTTTTTTATAATATATATATATATATATAAAAAGACAATTGAAGTTTATT
>JBBPBT010000345.1:931367-977695 GCA_037974875.1 Cicer bijugum | reverse complement strand
AAAAAAAAAAAAAAAACCGCTCAATATTGATTTTGCTTTTCAATTTTCACTATTCACTTTTTTACTCCAAATAAGACAAACTAGAGGTGGAAAATATATCTATTTAACTAATGACATTCTATGTAATTATTATAAATTTTGTTTATATTTTGACTTAATTACAAATTTGGTATTTTATTTTCGCTGAATCTCAAAAATAGTCCCTCATTTGATTTCTTTTCAGTTTTAGTCCCCAAACAGAATATTGGTCCAAAACTTGATGAAGTCTCATTTTTTTAAGTCATATCAAACCATTTATGATCATAGATCTCGGATATAATTGTTGCACCCTGAGATCTTGAGACATGGTGTGGCTAAAATAAGTGCAAAAAAAATGATATTTCATCAAATTTTGGACTAAAATTCTATTTGGGGGACCAAAACTGAGTAGAAATAAAATAAGGGGACTATTTTTGTGATATAACTAAAAATAAGGAGATTAAAAATACAATTAAACCTTATATATTTTTTTCCCAACCAAGTTTTTTACAATTGTACGCATGTAGAGAACTTACGAGTTACTATTGTGCAATTAAACTCATGTGTGGTGTTTCATTTACCGTAATGATAAAAGAAAAATCATGTTATCATTGACTTAATCAAAGTCAAGACGTCGGTCATTTGTAAATGTACTAGAATTAAGGGACTACAATTGCAATTTCAAATTAAAAGAATCAAAGTAGTAAAAATTTGAAACTTGAAAGTCAAAAATACATTATAACATAAAAAATAATAGATAAATATATTTAGTTTTCTTAATTTCATATAAAATTAAATTATAATGACTAATTTACATGCAATTTTTATGGTCATGTCCAACAATATTAAAAAAATTAATGAAAATATATGTTTAGAACAATGTCATTTGTGAGTGACGCGGCAGAGCGTATCTACCTTATGCTAGAGCACTTCTACATTGTTTAAAATTTTTATTCAGAATGAATCTATTGTATATTTAATTATAAATATTTGAAAACTTAATTTTAATTATATTAAAATATTTTATTTGTCCTTTTTGTTGGTCTTTATTTTATTGAATGTATATCAGTTGAATTTTTATATTTACAAAAAAATATCATAACTTTTTTACTTTTTATTGTTAAATAATTAAATACTGCCGAATTGACTTTTTATTTATTTATTTCTGATCTTAAAAATAGTTTAAAAAAAATTAGATAGCAAAACAATTTTTCTCATTTTTCATCTCTAAAAAAATTTTCAAAAATTAGATAGTTAAATAGACTCTTTTTTAAATTCTTTTTTCTAAAAATTGATTTTTAAAACAGATTTATAAAATTATTTTCAAAAACTAACGAACACAAGTATTTCTTACAGATACTTATATTCAAAGACAAATAAATTTTTTTAATAATGTTTATATTCAGTGTCGGAGGGAGTAAACAAATATTCTATTTATTTTATTTTTAATTGTTTAATTTGAATTGTGTGTCATATTTAAAAATAATTAGTTCTGTTTGTTTTAATAATAAAATAAAATTGAATTTATTTAAATATTTTATTAATTATAGTTAATTAAAAAAATTAATAAATTAAAATATAATAATTAAAAATATATTAGTGTAAAAAAATAATAAATATTTTAAAATAAAAATAATTTGAGAAAAAAAAAATAACAAATAAAATATTTAAAATAAATTGAAAGAGATTGTGTCTAAATCAATTGTAACGAGTAGAGGTGTTAGTTTAATGGATTTTCACCCGTAGCACTTACATGAAATGGGTGTTGATGTTCCCAACCAAGTACAAAGTGAGTTTAAAGCTTAACCGCCGCAAATAAAAGAGAACCTGACCTAATAAAATTGTGAATGTGAATTGAATTTTTTAATAGAAATTGAAATATTAAAAAATAGTCTCTTCACTAATATAGTAGTTAATTAATTAATAATATAATAATTTGTGTGGTCCGGTATCCACCATTTCTGGCTTAAGTCAAAATGGCTTACTGGTGTTTACATTACCATTATTAATTAATTGACTAACAAGTAGAATCCCAACACTGCCTGTGCTGAACTTTCAAGTGATGCTAAATATATAAAATTATGAGTGACTTGATAGAAATTGATTGTGTTTAAAATAATTCTAATCAAATTTGTTATTTAATTTATCTAACATGACATTTTGAAATAATTAAAAGAATAATAGGTAGAATTAATATTTACAAAATTAATTCATTAAAATATACAATTTTCACAGCAAAATCAATTACACAGTTAAAAAAGATAAAACTATTTTGATTGCATATTTAATTTAACATATTTAAGTATTTTTTTATTAGAATTATTTTACTTGTACAAATATGTTTTAATTTAAAATTAAGATTTTGAGCTTTAGCTTTTAAACTTAATTTTAATCTCAATTTATTATTTTATATTAATATATCTAAACATAAGTTTCTTCACAATCAACTATGTTTTAATCAAATTAATTTTATAAAATCAGTTTGTTTATAATCAATTTTCTTCGCAATAAAACCAATACACTAGAGAATAGCATTTCACATCCCTTTCCATTATTAATTTCCAAATAAAGTCTTTTTACAAGCTGGCGTTTATACCCCTTATAAAAGCAATACAAGAAAATTGACATGTGCCATTTAAATCACACATGTTCCATTCCGTAGGACACGATTAGTTGGCAATCTTTTTCCTTGTTATAGTTTATTAATTAATTGGGGTTCTTCTTAGGTACTAGTACCTTTCTATCCTATTATATTCTGTTTATGAATTCTTATTCATACTTTAAGATTGTGCAGAGAGAATTAATATTGATCGATAATTTACAGTTACCAATTATTACAATTATTTCTTTTTTAGAAGGGGCTACAAATTATCATCCATTATTTTTTTTTTTATAATTTTTGAAATAATTAAAAGAATAATAGGTAGAATTAATATTTTGTGAGTATGTTTAAGAGATTTATATTAGGTTTTGTGATTATGTAAGAATAATAATTTTCTCTGACGAAAAGCATGAGTATTTCATTTAATACTCGAAGACAGAAATATCCTTAATTGAACATTTTCATTGTAAGCCTTCGTTGATCACAAACAGAGAAGTGTGCTTACTTTCTCAGCATAGCCAAGTTAAAACCATGGAAAGTTGAAAACTCGTGACACCCTGCTCTTCCCTCGTAGTGATTTTTTTCCTAGCATAACCAAGTTAAACCCACACACAATCAACATGAAACTCTCTATTTAATAATAATAATAATAATAATAATAATAATATATAATTCTAACTAGGAGTTTGTTGGTGATAAATTATGAAAAATATATACCAATGAAGTTTAATACAAGATAATATTTAAAGTAAGAATAAAAAGGCTAAATAACATTTATCGTGTGTTAATATTTTAATTTTATTTATTTATGTTTTTAATTTGATCATTCATTTTAATTTTAAGTAATAATTTAATTTTTTTATGTTTTAAAATATTGATATTTTATTTTATAAAAATTCAAAATATTTATCAAAATTATCAAACAAAAATCCATAAAATTAATTATCATCTTCAATATAATGTAAATTTCATCAAATTTATAATTTAAATATTTAAATAAATTTATATTTTTATTCTTTATTGTATGAATTTGATGTTGTTTGAGATGAAAATATGAGTTTATTTGAATATTTGAGTTATATATTTGATAAAATTTACATTATATTGAAAATGATTATTAATTTTATAAATTTTATTTGAAAGTTTTGATTAATTTTATGTATTATAAAGAGTTAAAAACAGTAAATTTTTCTTGAAAATAAAAATTCCAAAATTTTAAATACATAATTTTCAATATCCTTTTAATAACAAAAATTCAAGTGATGTCAGTATTTTTATAAATTAAATGTATTTATTTAAAAATATGAAATGTTGAGAATACTATTAAAATAATGTGCTGAAACCGAAGCGAGCAGAGTAGTGTCTGCGCGACGATCGGATGAGTACAAAAGCTGCTTCCACCTTGCTTCGTGCTCTTGCTTCTACCAAACTCATTCTTTGTCTCCTTCTCTCTCTCTCTCTCTCTTTCCGTTTTTCCCCCACTCTCTTTCATTTCCAAAGCACCTTAATCATTCTACCAAGTGAATGAATAAATGAGTGTGAGAGAAGAGTGAAACAAAACAACCACACCTTTGAAGTAGTAATTCACATCACTCAAAACCAATAACCTCTTGTTCTTTGCGTTTCAAGCTACTGTACTAGTATATAAAAAAAACGACAACTACCCCCATTAAACCGACGCTCATTTCTCGGGATTCCTCCCCGTTTTTTTATCTTTCCCTTTTCCTTCTATTCCACTTACTACTACTTAATCAAACAACTAGGTACTATACTATTACTCTTTTTTCGTCTTCAGGTTTTCCTTCTTTCTCGTTTTCTTTCACTCATATTGTTTTCTTACATGCTCTTACTTGGTTACTCTACTTAAATCATTTCTTAGTATAAAGTTAAACAAAAATGAACATATATTTTAGTTTTTAGTAACTATTGAATTCAATAGTGATTTTTAAGATCTGTTACGTGTTCGACACAAGACAATAACTATGATATGTGGTTAATATAGTTTTAAATTAAAATTGTAGTTATAAATTTTTATATTGAAGTAAAATGTGATTTAAATTGTAATTGCAAAATTACTTTGGAGATTTTAAAATTCTGAAAAATTAGTCACAATTTTTAATTGTAGACTGTAATTTAAAATTATAAAAATTTACTTTTAAGTATAATTTTAACATCACGACAGGTTTACCGGAGTTTGAGCTGTCGTGGATGATACTAAACATCGACTAAATTGGTCTAATTTTTTCAAACTTTTGGAAGTGTGAATGTGTGTAAGATGTAAGATGTCGGTACTTCATAGTTTAACCACAACCTGCAAGTGAATTCACTGTTCTTAAATCTGTTAATGCTATACTCACCAACCCATATACCTCAATTTTTTTTAATGATTTCTGATATATATCCATTTCATTACTGGGTCCGTGATTTATATCAGATGCGGTGAATTAATTACCACTCTTTCTTGTCCTTATTCCTCTGTCATCGATTCTCTCTCTCTCTCTCTCTAATATATCACGCACACCACACTAATTTCCACACGGTTTCTCCTATTCAACTTTTATTTTTTTAATTATTATATATTTATATGGTATTGTAGATGATTCCTCAACAGGAGCTGGATTCTCTAAATGCTTTCTTCTCAAAAAACCATAACTATGTTGAAATAAAATAACACTCTTCTATTGGTTTCATAGTGTTCAGTGTTCATTTAGTGTCAACAACATTAATAGTTGAAGATTGAAGATCATTCAGAGAATGTCCAGGCCTTTACATCGAGGTGTGTCTGCTATTCGTGTACCTGATCACAGCATCAATGAATCATGGGATTCACAATCCAAAGACAAAACAGAAAAAGACGATTTTGATAAAAGGGGTGTTTCAGATCACACCCCTTTAGCACTGAGGTCTCCTTTAAGGTTGTTTTTTTCAGACAAAGAGAATAATTTTGCATCTGATCCATTCATTGTTGGCACCCCAAGAAGCCGTTTTAAGTTGATGTTACTTTCATTGAAGTTCAGTTTAGTGTTCATAGTTGTTCTTGCTCTTGTTGGATCTTTTTATTGGACTTTAACTTTATCGACATCATCAAGAGTTCGTGTTTACCATGGTTATAGGAGACTCCAAGAGAAACTTGTTTCTGATTTGTTGGATATTGGTGAGTTTTCTCTTGGTGCCCCTAAAGGGAAAGAATTGGAATCGTGTTCACCTGAGTTGGAAAACTTTGTTCCTTGCTTTAATGTTTCTGACAATTTGGATTTGGTTGATTCTGATGAAAATGGATTTGAAAGGAAATGTGAATATGAGAAGAAGCTCAATTGTTTGGTTCTGCCACCTGTGAATTACAAAGTTCCTCTGAGGTGGCCTACTGGAAAAGATGTTATTTGGGTTGCTAATGTGAAAATTACTGCACAAGAGGTTCTTTCTTCTGGAAGCTTGACAAAGAGGTAAGTGTAATGTGTTTCTCTTGCTATATACCACACTTTTTGTCGGTGAAGTTTTAATTTTCTTTCATTCAATTATAGGATGATGATGTTGGATGAAGAGCAAATTTCCTTTCGTTCAGCCTCTCATATGTTTGATGGAGTTGAAGATTACTCACATCAGATTGCTGAAATGATTGGACTTAGAAATGAATCTTCCTTCATACAAGCTGGGGTGAGTACATATTTGTTCTTTATTGAAGTTGGTAAATTGAGTGTTTGTTGCTTTAATTTTGTGTGTGGTGGCTCTTAGAGTCTTATCCATCTTATTTAGTGGCAGCGAGTTTGACTAGATTATAGTGACACCCTGATTTTGTTGAAGCTTCAAATATAAAGTGTAACTTTAGCTAAAATTATAGTGGCACATGTAATTCTGTTAAACTCACCGTCAATCCAATCATATACTTCCTTTATTTGTTACACGTGTTGGATGTAGACTTTGACGTGTATAGGGGGATTTTCCGTTGACGTAAAGTGGTCGGATACTCGTTGCCGTTGTGTCGCAGTCCTTGATATTACAGAGAATCCCAGTTAGATATGACAGATGAGACCTCAATTGCAACAAAACTGCAAATATAAAAAACATTATGTCGTGGCCCAGATCATGGTCATGCACCCTGTAGATATTTAACATCTGAACTGATCATATGAATAATATAAAGACAAATAGTATCTATGAACATGTGATGTAACATTGCAAATGTATTAAATGCTTTAAGCTTGTGCTAAGGTGTGTTGGGGGGGCTTGTGTTCTAATAGGTTGAGTAAAGTTTGACTATGATATTCCTTACCTTAAATGTCGTTTGATTAATAAATTTTTGCATCCTGAAATTTCCAGATTCGAACCATACTAGACATAGGTTGTGGCTATGGTAGCTTTGGAGCACACCTCTTTCAAAGTCAACTTTTGACTTTGTGCATTGCAAACTATGAGCCTTCTGGTAGTCAAGTTCAGCTTACTCTCGAGCGAGGTCTTCCTGCTATGATTGCTTCTTTCACTTCAAAACAGTTGCCGTTTCCGTCGTTGTCTTTTGATATGTTACATTGTGCAAGATGTGGCATTGATTGGGACCAGAAAGGTATCTTACAATTGTCAATTGTATGTAGCCTTCTATTGGGTCAACATGCTTATATTATATTCTGTACTTTCAACATAAACATTCTTTTTGATTATTTAGATAATACATCATACATTATATGTCATTGGAAGTATTTAGTTATACATCATATATTATCTCATGTTCTTATCAACATCGATATTATATGGCATAGATGGAATTCTATTGATTGAAGCTGATAGACTTTTAAGACCGGGTGGATACTTTGTCTGGACATCGCCACTGACAAATGCTCGTAACAAGGAGAATCAGAAAAGGTGGAAGTTTGTGCACGACTTTACAGAAAATCTCTGCTGGGAGATGTTATCACAGCAAGATGAAACTGTTGTATGGAAGAAAGCAAGTAAAAAGAGTTGCTATACTTCAAGGTAATTCTGCTTTACATGTGCTTATGAGAAATTATTTCATTTTTGTGTATCCCTCCCTAGAAACAGATGAAGATAAATAGATACCATGTCTATACATATTTTTACCACTTCAAAATTAAAGTGGCACTGATTCTAAGCACTACCTGTTCTTTATTACCAGAAAGTCTGGTTCTCGCGCTTTGTGTGGTAAAGGTATTGATGTGGAGTCTCCATATTATCGTGAATTGCAAACTTGCATTGGAGGAACACAGAGCAGACGTTGGGTTTCTATTGAAAAAAGGGGAAAATGGCCTTCTCGGGCTAATTTGAACAAGAATGAGTTAGCAGGATATGGTAATTGTTATCTTCTATAATAGTTATTTATGGAGCTCTTCATGGACATGACTATGCTATAATTGTACTTTGTTAGTAAATCAAATTTTCTATTCCTTCTAGGATTGCAGTCTGATGAAATTTCCGAAGACACTGACAGCTGGAAATTAGCAGCCCAAAATTATTGGTCTCTCCTGTCGCCTCTAATATTTTCTGATCATCCAAAGAGACCTGGTGATGAGGACCCTTCGCCACCTTACAACATGTTCCGAAATGTGCTAGACATGAATGCTAATTTTGGTGGCTTTAATTCTGCATTGTTGCAAGCTAGAAAGTCTGTGTGGGTAATGAATGTGGTACCAATAAGTGGACTCAACTATCTTCCCTTGATCCAGGACAGAGGTTTTGTTGGCGTTTTGCATGATTGGTATTTTGATCTCCTTGTTCTTATTGTCCTATGTCATGCTTATCTCTTTTCATTAATGTGTAATTCATAGCTTAGTTGTTAGAATAGCAACTTTGATTCAGAAGAAAACATTGCAAAAAACACAAACAAAGGACACACGAGATTTGATAACGGAGTTAGCCTAATTGTGCCTACGTCTCTGACTGAAGAGTAGCTACAGTCCTTTTCTATTATTCCTTCCATAGCATGCAAAATATTAAAACTTCGGGATTTAATGTTTTTTTTTTCCAATTACCTTCGGCTTAGTGTCTTGAAGAATAGCTTCTAGTTCCTGGCAGATTTTAGTTTTCTTACTGTTATGATTTTTGGTTGCTTCTAGGTGTGAGGCCTTTCCGACATACCCAAGAACCTATGACTTGGTGCATGCTGCAGGACTTCTATCCCTTGAATTTTCCCAGCCGCGCAGGTGCACCACACTTGATCTGTTCGTTGAAATCGACAGGTTACTCCGCCCAGAGGTATGTAAATTTAATAATGTGGACTATATACTATATTCATTCCTTTCCTTCCATTTATTTATTTTCACATGTTTCCTGAGACAAGTTACTTTAAGTAATTGAGGGTATGCAGTAATGACTCTTACGAGGCATAAAGTTTTAATAGCTTGAGTTCAACAATATGGTGAGCAATATTGGATTTAAGTACACAATGTAATATGAATGTAAAGATGTAGGATAATTAATATTTTGTAATTTTCACTACCAGCACTGAATAAGCATTAATTTATGAACTGCATAGAAAAATATATATGTCCTATTTGGTCTCATTTATTTTAGAATTAAATATCAATTTAGTCCATAAAATCGTAGGCATCAAACAATTTTGTACTTGAAATTAATGGACTTTATAAATGATTCTTGATATTGAAAATTCTCGACCACATTAGTTTTATTGGGTCAACAAACTTTACTACATGAAATTGTATCTGAGTGACTATTGTGATTGAGAATTTTCAATTTCAAAAATCATTTTGATACTTTATTAATTTTTCGTCACAAATTATGTTGCCCCTATAATTAATGAGACTAAATTGGTGATTCACTCTTTAATTTTATCACGTTGAACGTCTTCTGATATGCTGCTATTTGTGATGTGCGCAGGGTTGGATTATAATTCGCGACACAAATCTTTTAATAGAATCAGCTAGAGCTCTAACAGCACAGCTGAAGTGGGATGCAAGAGTGATAGATATCGAAAGTAACAGTGAGGAGAAACTCCTATTATGTCAGAAACCTTTCGTTAAGAGACATGCAATCTAATTAATTGAAGTCTTGAAGAAATTATAGACCATAATATACATATATATTCATTTCCATAATTATGTTAAAGTTCTACCATACAAAGCGGGGATTGAAAATTTTGGACAGAAAGGAAGGACAAAATAGTAGAGGAAGAAATCTCCTATGTAGCCGTAAGGTGTGCATAGGGCCTGTAATTACAACACAAGAAGAGCAATTGACAAAAAATGTGGTAGATTTATTTTTTCATGTATTAGAGTTTCATAAACAAAAATATTTATTATTGGGAATAAGATGATAAAATAAGTTGTTGCTCATTGTTGTGGTGTATAAAAAATGCTTAGTAGCTAACTCCCCTTTATATTATAGAATTGTTTGTGTTATAATTTTATAGGTCATTTGATTTTATGTCTCTTTATAAGTTCAGCAAAACTGTAATTGATAGTTTGTCACAATTTATTTATAATATGAAATCCAATCACATTCTTCATTAGTTCAATGTAGAAGGTATAAAATATTGGTCGGATATGTTCACTCATATATAGCTGTTTCTGTTCACTCAAACATTTTGTAACTTTCTTTTTTCTTTCCATGTTGTTTAGAATATATTTTTTGTCATTGAGTGAAACCAAAGGATAAAGTCACATATTGTAAGCAATTATTATTACTATGGTTTGATATAATTGTCTGAGGTAAAATAGTACAATTTCTGCCACTTAGTTGGTGTATATTTTAATTGAACAATTTGTACGTTAAACCTTTTATGTTATAATTATTTTTAAACCTTAATTCAACTAATAAATATTAAAATTCTTAGGCTGAAGAACATGTTTCAGATTTGAATCCGAAACCTCGCAATTGTATGTGAGTTTTTAGTGGAAATTATATCATTTAATCTATAAAAAAAGAAAAAACTTGTGTGGAGGCAATTACACAGCTCACAAAGATCCACCAATCTCAAGCATTCGATTGCTGATTCTTAGGAACCATTTCAGCATTTATTTAGTTTTCAATGCATTTGATAGTTGCTGAGTTATTGGAATAAAAGTTAATTCATTTTAGATTCAAATATACCTAATAGTTGTACAACCTCCTATATATATCAGCTAAAAAGTCATTATGTAACAAGTGATTTATGTAACCTCAGCTGAACTCACATGGATTTGATCTTACATTTAAAACTTTGGACCCAAGTTCAATAGGTCCCCACTATCTACTTGAAGTTCAAAGTTCAATAGGTCCCCACTATCTATTTGTCACACTGCCACCTACCTTTCCTTGCATTTGATAGTTGCTATCTTGTTGAGTTCTCTTTACTCTTTGGTGGACGTCTTGCTCAGTTAAAGGAACCAATTAACCTAATTCATTTTAAAATACCAATCAAAGCATTTCATTCTTTATAAAACTACATACTTGTGCTGTATATTTTTTTTAATATGCATGCTGTAATGAATTTAATTTTTCTTAAGTTAACGAAATGGTGCAGTGGTCATCATTAGTGACAACCATCTCAATTAGTTTGGTACTGCCGACTTTAACAATCTTCTGCAACACACAATATTATTAAAAAATAAAGATAAAAATACAAAAAGAAACAAAGGGACCACAAGCAAACTCAAACACATTAAGAGAATCTAAAACTAGGAAATTGAATTCTATTCTTAAAAACTCATCAGATATAAAATGAGAAATAACATTTCACTAGACAAATTTCTAATTGAAAATATCAAAATTAGCTAACATATCAACACAAGAGTTTCTCTCCCTAAAAATATGAGAGCATTGAAACCTCATTTCGGAGGTAAGATAAATACATTATTTTCATCTATTTTGACGTCTACAAGAGTCAAGTTGAGAGTTACAGAAAACAACAACAACTAAATTTGAATCACATTCTAACCATGTGTTATGCCACCCTTTCTAAAAGCAATCTCAATCACCAAAATGGTACCCGTAATCTCCACAAAAAGAGCATTTGGAGTACCTAGGGGCATAATGATGCACACAAGAGAAACAGTTTTATGGTCAATGAAAAGACAACCACAAGCAAAAGGACCAGGGCTACATTTAGTGACTCCATTTGTATTACACTAAGTTATGTAGCAAGGAGGAGGTTGTCAGATGACCTAAACAATTCTCAGAGCTTTAGGTAAGTGACAAGTGATAGAGAAATAACACAACAAAGATAACTCATAAAAGGAAGAATATATATGTTGAGAGCTACAATTTCCAAGCAAAGAAGATACATTAGAAGCAACCAAAGAAATGACCAGATGAAGAGGAATGTCCTCGTTGTAGAATCTTAACTGATTCCGACAAAATCAAATGCACCAAAAGACATTCACCACAACAGATATAACCACGTCTCTCACACGAGGGCTCAAATTAGTCATGAAAACCTAGAAAACAAACAAAAGCCTAGAAGTTGATGTTATTCGATAGGATTTCCCTAAGCCACAATTAAATACATTGGGAAAAAGGGGAATCAAAGAAAAGATGTTGAATAGTTTCAACAACAAGGACACAAAGATAATATATAGAAACTATTGAACAATCTTTTTTTTTTTTTTTTGAAGGTTCTCATCGATGGCATCTTGTCATGAAAAATGCACGTTTTCCATTATAAGAGAGAATTGTTTCTTTCCATGTAAATGGATTGATTTTAATACGATAAAAAATAGGGACAAGATGCACATTTTGAGGTTTCCCTTTGAAAATAAGGACACCTATGTAAATTAAAGGAAGCTTACCAAGACGGAAACTGAGAAGAGCAATATAAGTATAAGCTTTAGTCATATATATAGAAGTTGTGTGTAAATTAGATTTATCATTGTTGATGACTTGTAAGAATGAAAAGGTCTTATATGAGAAGTTAAACTAGATTCACTAGAAAGAAAAAAAAATCATAACATCCCCAGGAAACAGGGTTAGGTATCCTGAAGCCTCTAGGACTAGACATAAGCTATAACGTTCCTTCGTTAACAAGCTGAGATATACCTCAACTAAGAACCTTTTTAGCATTACAAAATAAAGTGGAGAAAAAGGAGATAATACTTTTCCAGTCACATATATAAACAGTTTGAAAGATTTAAGAATGGTGATAATTCAGTCAAAAAAAGTATGATTAAAGAAAAAAAGCAAGCAAAGTGGTAGTAAGAAAATTCCAATCAATAGTATCAAAAACCTCTTTGATATCAATCTTTAAAGTCCAATGGACCCCAAAAGCTTTCCTATTAAAAAGGCTAACATATTCTAAGGCAATGCAAATACAATTAGAGACGAGTTTGCCTTTTACAAAACCTTCTTGGTTTGTAGAGATGATTTTTTTAGCAACATTAGAAAGCTTATTGGTTTTGGTAATAATTTTAAATTGAAAGTTGGCCAAGGCAATAAGGTGGTACAATTAGTGTGCTTTGTCTTAGGGATTTTACAAATGAGCACCACAATATTATAATTAAGATTAGGCATCAACAAACCTATTTGAAATAATTAAAGGATAACGAAAAAAACATATGGACTAATGATGTCCCAATTAGTTTGATAAAAATGACCCTAAAAACCATTAGGATTGGGTGCACTATTACCATTCATATCAAACATAACATTTTAATTTCATCCATAGAAGGTAAAGCCATCAACATAGAATTATCCTCCCCCGTTACAACAGAAGGAATAATAGCGGTAATCAAATTATTGGATTGACAATTAATATTAGTAATAAACAAACTCGGGTAGAAAGTAAGAACATGTCTCTCAATATCAGCAAAAGTGGTCAAAAGTTGATCTTCATGCTTCTAAATAGAAATTTGTTTAATAATTTCTCGATGACGAGCAAGTTTATGAAAAAAAAAGTATTCCTATTAATTCATATATATTATGAGTTAAAGAGTTTTTACACCATTAATGAATGATAACTATTACATAATTAAAAATATTTGATTTTAATCATTACTATTTTAAATATCATACAAATAGGTTTGTCAATGTTGATAATATAAATGTTAGGACCCCAATAATTGAATTTCAAGGAATTAGAGAAACATCACATTTTATTAGGAAAAAAGTATTAAGAAATGATAGAACATAAATTCTCCTTCAAGGTTTTTCCTTCACAATAGAATTACTACAATTTTCACAACCTAACAATATTCTAAAGATACCTTATTTTAACTCCATAACACCCTATTTATACACAATATTCCTATCTACCTCATTAACTAACTAACTAATTATAACTAACTAATTATAACAAGTCTTACCTA
Organism: Cicer bijugum; assembly: GCA_037974875.1. NCBI lineage: Eukaryota > Viridiplantae > Streptophyta > Magnoliopsida > Fabales > Fabaceae > Cicer > Cicer bijugum. The sequence goes on along the minus strand of JBBPBT010000345.1, from coordinate 963,832 downwards.
CTTTAAGAACTATAATATCTATTATTCTATAACTTAACAGTACACCCCCTCCTCAAAACAACATTGAGGACAAGATTTAAATCTACGATTTTATCTTCGGCTATAGAAAATAAAAGTTTGTCCTAATTGGTTATACTCTTTAGGGCTTGATGAACCAATTTTAGCTTCATCCTTTATTACAATCCCTTGATAGAATTCCTGTTGTGGTTCTTGATTATCTATTGCCTTCACCAACTACCTAAGTCGGATAACAGATTCTTGTTGGCTACACTCTGCCTAGTGAGTTGTGACCCAAAAATGACAATGACAACCCAATCTTTGTTTGGTCTTGCCTCTACTTACTTTATGTCATCAAATGATGATTCTTGATTTCCAAATTTCATTTTCAACCATGTCTTATTGCTCCCAAGAACCCATCATTTTCTCATCATCTTGCATCTCTTTATCCATTCCTTGATGCTTTGCAATTTTTTCTTCTTCATTTTCTTCTACGCCCAACTTAATTAATCACAAGGGTTGTTGTTGCCACCCTTTTTTTTTTGTCACAACCAGGTTTCTACTTATTTAGAATTTGTTTTAGTATTTTCTTAACGTTAATCAAGATCTCCCTGGACGGAAGTTGTAATCCATTGTTGTTTTTCCATATTTTGTATCAATTTCTGAAGGTGCAAACACGAGAACGCGAGTTGGATTGTGTTTGACTAAGTTGGATTCCTTTTGTTGATTTATTTAAAATTGGTTTGAATTTGATGATTTACTTACAATAAAAGTAGTAGCAATCAGGTTAAGTAATCAGAGGCTGAAGTAAAACAAGAGTTGCAGAATTAAAGTGACACAAGAATTCATCCTACATCACCACCAACTTGGTAGCTACGTCAAGTTCCTTGAAATATTTAATCCACTAATTCAAAACTTGAATTATACTACACTTGACCCTAAAAACTAGTCTTCTCAAAACCACCCGACACCTACAAACTTTTTGAGGAACACAAACATGACACTACATGCCAAGTCTTCTCAACTCAACCTGACTCCTACATACTTTTAGAGGAATACAAACACCTTTACTCTACAAGTCAAGTCTTCTCAAAACAACCTTCCACCTATTGAACTTTCGAAGAACACAAATACCTTGATTCTACAAGCCAAGTCTTCTCAACACAATATGAAAACATACAAATTGCTTGAGGAACACAAAAGCCACTATTGGGCTGGGTTACAAAAGTTTGAAAAAAACTGGTTTGCTTCTAACAAGCTGATTGTAACAATGAGTCTCACACTATAAAACATTTAGAAGATATTTCTTGAGTTAGTATTTCTCTAGACCATAATCTTATAAATTCTAATGACCTAGAAAATTTTGTGCTAGCGAGTTCTCTTATTTTATTCTTCAACTTTGAGTATCTATTTATAGAATAGGTTGGGGTTTCTCCTTTGTCCTTACAAAATCTGAATCATATATTTGGAAATAATAAATGTATCTTCTTGTGAGTGTTTCTTCTTGTAAACAATTCTCGACCACATCTTCTTGTAAATAATTCATATCTTGTTGTAAATAAATCTTGATAAACTCTTCTTGTAAATAATTCATATCTTCTTGTAGATAAATCTTGATCAAATCTTCTTTTAAATAATTCATACATTCTTGTGATAAATCTTTTTGATCAAATCTTGTTGTAGATAAATCTGGATCAAATCTTCTTGTTAATAATTGATATCTTATTGAGATAAATCTTGATCAAAATATCTTGTAAATAATTCCTATCTTCTTGTTGATAAAATCTTGATCATATCTTCTTCAAAACTTGACCATATCTTCTTTTCAATTTGGTTATAGATTTTCTTCAATTATAGATCTGAATAAAATCTTATTTCAGTTTGTCATAAGAAAAACAAATCTTCTTTCATACTCTTGCTTGATTTGAGTTGGAATGGATTCAGATTGTTCTTGGATCTTCAAATGTTTTTGATTCGGCTAAGTCTTCTTTTCGTATTTAATTATTTAAATTTCAGTAATTGACTTTCCATCACAGGTATTGACTTTCTTGTTGGAGTGATATGTTGTTTTCTTGAATAATGATAGTTAGAGGTAGAATTGCATGACATAAAATTATTGAAATTGGGCTAATCAGCTTATTGAAACTTTAGATTCAGTGCAACATTAGAGGCTTGATATGAGATCTTTAGGTTGAATTGTGATCATAATTCATGCTTGCACCTTCAGTATGAACCATGTTAGCAAAGACCACAATGGTCTAAGGTGAAACATCTCTCAAAGAGTCAAAGAAAACCTTCCCAATGTGATCTTAGAACACATAAGGTCTTGTGTCATCACCTCTTAGACAAGGAAGAAAAGGAGAATCCTTTACCCATATTGATCATGGTTGTATTGATGCATGCTCTTCTCATGCATGCTTTTGAGGAAGTCGTAGGAACTATTCTAGAGGAACACCTGGTTTCATCATATGCTCCAATTTTCAACATCTCCAACGTCTCCAAGAACTGCATTCGACAGTGACACCAGAACGCCATCAGGTCCAGCCAATGGAAGTCAAACTCATTTATAATTGAGCACTCATTTTCCCTTCCTTTTGAGGAAGACAACAAAGAAGTTGTTATGAAATAACTGAGTATGTGTTAGTCCAACCAAGACATTGTCCTTGTTTGTCTCGCTATACCTAAGGCTGCTCAAGTGTTTGAGAAAAAGAGGAAAAGAGTTGTCCAATTGTTGAGCATTGACGAGGATGAACCAGAAAAAACTAACATCGATGAAGAAGCCACACCCCTCATTCATAGGAAGAAATATAAGGTAACACCTTTCTTTAAGCAAACTATTTCTACCTCCTTCCTGAACCTGCACCTCCTATATCCTGGCCCCAACATATACTCGTAGTTGGCCCTTCCTCCAACCCAGCACATGTAACCCTTCCTACCTCTTACTTTAACATCTTAGATGAGATATTTTAAACTACTCTAGCTAAACATTTTGCATCCCTCTGATACAAAACCCATCGTCTCCCACACAAACCTAACACTCTCACTCAAACACCTACCTCCTATACTTTTTCTTCAAAACCTTCTTCTTCCACCCCTATATAATACCTCACATCACCTAGCCTTGTGCATCCCTTTCCCCAAGTTGATACAGTAGCTCCATTTCTTGTTGACTTAGTCTTTGATATATCATCAAAAGTCTCCTCTACGTCTCCCTCCACACCTTTTCACCCTGACCTTGCACCCTTTACTAACCCTTTAAACCTCATTCCCTTCGCCCATTCCATCCCTTCTAGTTTTCTAGACCTCAACACATTCCTTACCTCCCTTAATGCAAAAATTGCCTTAACACGTAATAGGAATACTCACTGTTTGGAATCTAATGACGTTTCACCTAGTGGAACAAGGTCCTCTCTTTTGTCACCAATTAGATTAGGGACAATAAGGATTATGGAATGAAGTTCACTTTGTAAAACTCTAGTGGTGTTACCTTTAGAAAGCCAAAAGCGATCGATCTAGAAAGCTTCTAACAACCATATACGTTGGCTTATCAAGGAACAAAGCATCTCCACCTAGTGATGTTTCGCTGGAACTTGCAAGGTTTTCTCCAGTAGCACCATATCAGTTCCTTGTGCATATCCCACAAATTGGTATACCATCTCTTTATGGTCCTAGTATTACTACCTTAGAATCTGCAAACTCTGTCTCTAAAAGCCACTTCGCCGTTCCCTCTGGCACTATATTTGATCCCTCCCTGTTTTTAAAGAAGGAAGACTTTTATTGTCTAGAAGCAAATTTTGTGGCACTTATGGAACAAACAACTATGAATCAGGAGAATATTTACACCACCATTAGTTTGATTTTAGCTAGGCTAACGAATCCCAACCTTTAGTTTCTTGTTTTTGATGTTTTTCATTTGTTTTTGTAATTTTTCTTACTTTTCTCTTATTGTATAATGACAAAAGGGGAATAATGTATTTTTGAAGAATTATTTTCAATACAAACATCACTTATCACTTCTTCTGTTCTTTCTGCACGTACTACTAATGCTTATCTATCATAATTGAAATAACAATGTTGATTTACAAGGAAAGGGGGTTTGAATTTTAAATGTACCTTTTAAAAATTTCTGTTAAAAACTTAAGAAAATAACTCAAGATTGATCTTGGTTATGAAAATAGAAAATGGAGAACGTTCTTATTTTTATTATAAAACAGAGAACGTTCCTTGATTAGCTTAAAACAGAAAATTAGTTTGTGTTTTATCGTAGTTAATCAATTAAGTTTAACAAATAAATAGATAGGATAAAGAACACCACACAAATATATATCCTGGTTCACTCAACTTGGGTTACATCCAGTCCTGACACTGTGAGATTTTCCACTAGGTGTTTAAAACAAAGAACCTTCTTGATTTTACAACACCTAGTCTAGATCAACCTTGATCTGTTTCAATCTATATTACTTTCCACCCAGAAAGTAATAACAACACCTATCTAACTTTGATAGGATTCAATACAATCTAAACAAACTATAAAGAAGCTCTTATAGTTTCAGTTTTTACAATAAGATTGTTTTTTGACAGAATCTGAGATATCTCAACTCTTGTTTGAGATTTAATTCTTTACAAAGAATTCAGAAATAATTAAGCAATCTGATATGAGAATTTAGAACTGCTTCTTCTTTGCGAAATTTGAGAACTTCAAGTATGTGTATGTGATTGATTTGTGGGATTTTACAACACTTGATTTCTTGTTGTATTCCTGGATATTGGCGTTCTATTTATAGGCTTTAGAAACATTTAATGAAGGTCAAAAAGAGCTGTTGGTAGTGCTCTTTATTTTTTACTGAAACCAATATTTCAGAATAAAAATAATCCAACCTTGAATTGATTTAAAACTGCTTTGACTGTCCTGTTACAGCTTTTAAATCAATTGTGTCTTCTAGTTAAAAAGCCTTTGAAGTATCTCCCTTAATATTGGATCGTACAATTTCGATCTTGAGTCTTGAATGTAGCCAAAAGAAGTTTGGAGAAAGATTATAAGCCATTGCAGAAGAGAAGCTGTTGGAGTTATGCAGAAAACGAAGATTTATTATCAATTTGGATATGTCATTTTGATCTTTCGGGAGATATGACGATCGATCTGGAGTTCCTGTTTTGATCATTCTATATGTTCTTTGTAAAGGCTTATCATATATCAAGGTTGATCAAACTTTCTTGACTTTTTATTTTAGAGTTCTAGACTGTTTTAATTTGACTGTTTCGAGTCCTTTTATTTTAGTGATCTAATATCCTTTTTGAGCTGGGATGAATCTTAATTGTTCCTTGCCATGTACTGATTCTATTTGAATGAATTTCTGAGGCATAATCTTTGTTTAAGAGGTGCAGAATGATTGGTCAATATGCTGTGATGAACATTTTTAAAACTAGAGGTCATTCTCTGTTTTTATGTAGAATGTTCTCGTTGCTGTTTTTTTCTGCTTTGCTTGATTCTGTTAATTAAATTCACTCAAAAGCACAAGTTAAATTAACATAACATTTCAGAATCATAATTAACTTTCTTAATTAACCTTTGTTTATTTTCATCAAAACTTTAAATATGGAGTTTGTCTCAACAATCTCCCCCTTTTTGATGATGACAAACATGTTAATTTAGATTTTAATTTTGATTTGAATATCAAGTATTTAAAGAGCTTAAAAGCTCCCCCTCAATTTATGCAGTTTTTAATTTGATAGAATTTAAAACAGTATATGCGATATACTGGTTTTTCATTTAATTTTGAGCAGAATTACATAACTATGAGCAGAATTACATAACAAGACTTTCTAAAACAAACTAAAATCTAACTTAATTCTCCCCTTTGTCATTCAAAAAGGTAAGAGAAGAGCAACTAAGATGCTAAGGAGGGAGAGGATCCTTCCGAGGAGGAGGATTTTCCTGGTGGAGGAACTTTGGGAGGAGGAGGAACCAGATGAAGTGGTGGAGGTGGAATTCCTAGCTTGGGAGCAAGTTGCTCTGTGAGCCAAGTTCTCAGCAGAGTGATTTCTTGATCTTGCTGAATTTGTCTAGCCATAATGACCTGTAGTGCAGCCATGATGTCTGAATTGGAAGGTTCAGACTCGCGAGGAGAAGTGTGAAGATGAGTTATTTGTTGAGTGGTAGTGGCAACAACTATATTGGGAGACCCAAAAATAGATGGAAGAGTGCCAACGAATGTGGACATGGATGGGAGAGACGTAGGTGGGGTAGACAGATTTCTAGATGGGACAACAGGTTCTGGGAAGTTCAAAAACTAACTAATGCTAAAAATAGAAGAGCTGGTTTTTTAGGGTGAGATAAAGAGTGGTGACATGGTGCTCATGTTTTGATTAGTTAGAAATGTCCTGAAATCCTAAATTGGGGAGCGAATAAGTTGAGAAAAAGAAATGAAGTCAGTTGAAGAAATGGTGGATGAAGTAGGGAGAAAGGTTGAAGGATTGTGGTGTTTTGTTGGAGAACGTTCTTGAAGAGGTGAATAACGTTCTTGAGTAGGTTCAGGAACTGCTTCTTGTGAGTGGTCAGAGGAGGAGGGTGTGAATGGAATGGCAATTGTGGCATTTCAGAGTCGAGTAGATCTTTTTCTTTTGAGAGAGGTGGGAAAGGAAGATGTGGTGGATGAAGGTGGGGCAAAAAAATTCTGTCTCATATGAGAGAGATTTTTGGTGGAAAATTTGGATATTTTGATTAGAGATTTTTCAGAAGAAAGGGAAACTCCAAAATACCTGAAAACTTTAGTCAATACCATTTCATAAGGAACATTATTCTTCTTGTAGTCTTTTGTTATTGCACAAATCATGTGTTGGAGAATCACACGAGGCAGGTTTAGACGCTTGCAATTTAGGAGATGATGGATGAGCAGTGTGTCATTGTCAGATACTTACTCATGACTCCCACAGTGAGGGATTAGAGTATGTTGGCACATACTATTGAACACTTTAGGGAGGGGTTTGAGGTATGTTGACAAGTAGCGGGTTAATTCTTCTTGAAATAGATTTGAAAGTACTTCAGTCTTTTGAAGATTCAAAGCTGAGTACCAATTGTTGACAAACATAGATGGGCCTTCTGTGGGCAACTGAAGAATGGAAGCCAGAATGTCCGGGGTTAGTTTGATCTCAACTCCCTTTATCGTGGAAATGATAAGGGATTTGTCAGCAAAAGTCTTTGCATTGCAGTAGAATGCTCGGACAACATCTAGGTAGTAGCATTCAGACGTTTGCAAGAATGAGGTCCAGCCAAGAGCATCTGTGTGATGTTGGACAACATTGCCTTCAATGACGAGTTTGTCAAAGACAAAAACTCGTCTAATCCCAACTGGGTGTTGAGCCCATTGGTTTTTGAAAAGTCTGGATTTGTTGGGGGAAATTAGAGGTGGAGTATTTTGTTTGAATTTCTTAGAGGGTGGAGATGGTTCAAATTCAGAAGAAGTGGAGGTAGAGGAACGTTTTGGGGTGGGAGAACGTTTGGCGTGTGTTGATGGAGAAGGTTGTGGGCGTGGAGAGGATTCTCGAGGAGAGACTGTATGAGTAGGAGAACATTCTTGATTTGGAGAACATTCTTGTGATGGAGGAGAAAAAGGAGTTTGAACAGGAGAACATTCTAGAATTGGGGAACGTTCTTGAGGTTGGGGTGGGGAACATTGTGAAGAATGTTCTAGAGAGATTGGGGTGTGTTTGAGGTTTTGTTTGGGAGCAAGATTTTTCTCCTTTGAGGATTTGGGAGATTCTTGCAAGCAAGGAATTGCGCAATCGTCATGGCAGATTTTGTTTTCATGGGTTTTGTTTTTGGTTCTGAGAGGGAAAGTGATGACTCATTAGAGAATGTTGGTTTTTCAGAACGGAGAATGATGCTCACGAAAAGGAGACTGATAAATGTTCTCTGTTTTCTGCAGAAGCATAATTTATCCAGAATTTTCTGGATTTTTCATGATCTTCAATTTTTCTTTGATCAAATTGAGACTATCCTCGACATGAGGCTTTGTAAAAATGTCAGCAAGTTGATTTTGAGTATCAACAAAGATTAATTCAATATCTTTCTTATTGATATGATCACGAATAAAATGATGTTTTATTTCAATATGTTTTGATCTAGAATGCTGAATGGGGTTTTTAGACAAATTTATATCACTTGTATTATCACAATAAATTGGAATACTGGAATATCTTACAAAATAATCTTGAAGTTGATTTTTAATCCACAGAACCTGTGAACAACAGTTTGCTGCTGAAACATATTCGGCCTCTGTTGTTGACAAGGCTATAGTGTTTTGTTTTTTGCAAGACCAGCTGATTAATGCTTCGCCTAAGAACTGACATGCTCCACTCGTGCTTTTTCTTTCAATTTTATCTTCGGCATAGTCAACATCACAGTATGCTATAATATCAAAATGTGAACCCTTTCTATACCAAAGACCAAGATTAGTGGTTCCTACAAGATATTTAAATATGCATTTTACTGCTGTTAAATGAGATTCTTTTGGTGCTGATTGAAATCGAGCACATAATCCTACTGCAAACACTATATCAGGCCTACTAGCGGTTAAATAAAGTAGAGAGCCAACCATTCCTCGATACTCTTTCTCAGAAACATAATTGCCATTTTCATCTTTTTCTAAAGAAGAAGATGGATGCATAGGAGTAGTCATGATTTTTGATTCATTCATTTTGTATTTAACCAACAAATCTTTGATCTACTTTTCTTGACAAATAAAAATTCCGTTTCCATAGTGTTTAATTTGTAAACCAAGAAAGTACCTTAATTCTCCCATCATGCTCATTTTAAATTCACTTTGCATAAGTTTTGAAAAACTTCCACACATTTTTTCATTTGTTGATCCAAAAATGATATCATCAACATATACTTGAACGATAAGTAAATCATTTCCCTCTGTTTTCTTAAATAATGTGGTGTCGATTATTCCTCTTAGAAAACCATTTTTAATTAGGAATGAACTCAATCGTTCATACCAGACCCTTGGTGCTTGTTTTAAACCATATAGAGCTTTGGCAAGTTTGAAAACGTGATTTGGTTTTGATTGGCTTTCAAAACTTGGGGCTATTTTACATACACTTGTTCATTTAAGAACCCATTTAGAAAAGAATTTTTAACATCCATTTGAAACAATTTGATAAGTTTATGAGATTCATATACAAGAAGTATTTAGATAGCTTCTAACCTTACTACTCGAGCAAAAGTTTCATCATAATCTATACCTTCTTGTTGATTGTAACATTGAGCTACTAATCTTGCTTTGTTTCTGATAACCTTAACTTCTTCATCTAGTTTGTTTTTGAAAACTCATCGTGTACCAATGATTGCTTGATCTAATGGATCAGGTACTAGGGTCCAAGCTTCATTTTTCTCAAACTGTAGTAGTTCTTCCTTCATGGCATTTATCCAAGATTGATCAATAATTGCTTCTTTGATTGATTTTGGTTCGATATGAGATATCATTGCCATGTTGTTTTCATCATTCTTGAATGATTTTCTAGTTCTAATCCCATCAGCGGTGTCTCTAATGATCTGGTTTTGAGGATGATCTTCAATCGTTTTCCAACTTTTTGGTGGAGAATGAAACAGAGATTGTTATCAATCTCTGTTTTCTACAAACTGTTTTGCTGCTATGTTTTGATTGGAGTTTCTTCTTTCTCATCCTTTTTACTTATATCTAAGTCATCAAACTCATCAAATAATATTTGGGTACTTTTTTAAACAACCTTAGTTCTTAAATTAAACACTCTATAACCTTTAGAATCGGTTGAGTATCCAAGAAAGATTGCTTTATTAGATTTTGCATCAAATTTTCCGATGAGATCTTTGTTGTTTAAAATGTAACAGTAACAACCAAAATTGTGAAAGTAAGAGATGTTTGGTTTTCTATTGTTCCAGTTTCATATATGGTTTTCTATTTTTCCAGATTTCATATGGGGTTTTTCCAGATTTCATATGGGGTTTTGTTGGGGTTTTAGAATATAGCAAGATGTGTTTATGGGTTCAGCCCAAAAATATCTTTCAACAGTTGATTCTTCTAAAATAGTTCTTGCCATTTCTTGCAGTGTTCTATTTTTTCATTCAATAACTCCATTTTGTTGTGGAGTTCTTGCACGTGAGAGATTATGAGAGATGCCAAGTTCATCAAAAAAAATTTTAAACGAAGCATTTATGAATTCTCCTCCATGATCACTTCTTACAGAAATGATGCTGGATTCTTTTTTATTTTGAACCTTTTTACAGAATGTTTTGAATGCTTCAAAAGCATAATCTTTTTGTTTTAGAAATAGAACCCACATTAATCTTGAAAAGTCATCAACAATAACAAAACAATATTTCATTCCTCATAGACTTGTTGTTTTGATTGGCCCAAAGAGATCTATGTGATGTAGTTCAGGAGTTCTATTTTTTGTTACAAAATCTTTTGAGTGAAAGCTACTTTTGACTTGTTTTCCTTTTACACATGCTTCACATATTTTATCTTTTTCAAAGTTAAGTTTTCGTAATCCTCTAACAAGATCTAGTTTAGAAATTTTTGAAATGGTTTTCATACTGATATGCCTAACCCTTTTATGCCAAATCCATTTATCTTTATTGATTGATATAAAGCATGATTCATCACGTAGTTCTTCAAGATACAAAACAGATAAATTTTTCTCATGATTTCTTGAAAATAGAATTTCTCCAGTTTTAGTTTTCCTGATTTCATATACCTTTGGTTTGAAAATGACTTCACATCCATTGTCACATAGTTGACTTATGCTTAACAGGTTGTGTTTTAAACCTTCCACATATTGAACATCATTTATTTGAGCAGAGTTTGTCTTACCAATGGTTGCATTACCTTTAATCTGAGCTTGATTTTCATACCAAAAATGACTGATCCTCCATCCTTCTGTTTTTATCTCTTGTCATGTGTCTTGAACAACCACTGTCCAAGAACCAAGGCTTTCTCTTTATATTTGGAAAACCAACTTGCATATGATATTATTTTAGCCTTAAGTACCCACTTTGTTTTGGGTCCTTGAGACTTAGTTTTGACATTTCCTTTTTCTTTATAATGGTATATCATTCATTTATTTTTGAAACCAACTGAGTATTTAGTTGTTGATTTTGAAATAGGTTTAACAATCTGGGTTTCATAAGGTTTAAACTTTGGTTTCAAAGAGTTTCTAGATCATTCTCCTTTCTTCAATTTTTTGGAGGAGGTTATGCTTTTGTTTTGGAACATTCTCCGTTTAGGAAACATTCTAGAGATTGTTCTCCTTTTTGCAATTTTTTCAAAACTGCTTTAACATAATGATTTCCTCTTTCAATTTTCTTTTTCCTTTCAATCTTTTCATCTCTTTTTCTAAAATAATAAGCAAATTCCAGATATCCTAGTTTTTTACAATATGAGCATCTAATTTTGCATTTTTCTTCCTTTCTTTCTGGGACAAATAAATTTTCATATAGCATGGTTTTTTGGGTTTGATTGAAACCAAGGTCAGGTTTATCAAAAATTCCTATTTGAGATCCCATGATGTTATGAATGGTTTCAGTGGCTTTAATGAAATTTAATAAATTTGTTTTGAGACGTTTGTTTTCATTTTTCAATCGAACGTTATCTGTTTATAATGCAGAACGTTGTTGATTTTCAAAAATCTTCTTCTTCTTCTTCTTCTTCTTTTGTCTTTTTGTAACAATACTTCATGTGCTCTTAATGTTCCAATTAATTATTCTAGAGGCAGTGATTCAAGGTTCTTGGCTTGACTTATAGTTGTTACCATTGGTCTCCATATAATTGGAAGACACCTTATGATCTTTCTTACTCTTTCTTGTACTGTGTAAGCGTTGCCAAGAGAATGCATTTCATTTACTATTGTAGTAAATCTTGAGTACATTTCATCAATAGTTTCTCCTTCTTGCATTTCGAACAATTCGAATTTCCTTATGCCAATATCTATTCTTGTTTCTTTGACATGGCTTGTTCCTTCATGATGAGTTTGTAGTGTATCCCAAACTTCTTTTGTAGTTGTGCATTCATATACTCTTTCACTTTCTTCCGCGCTTGAAGCACATGATAAGAATAACTGAGCTTTAGAATTTTAAAGTACCTTAGTTTTATCATCGGCTGTCCAGTCTGTTTCTTTCTTCATGGCAGAGTTTGAGTCATCTTGATCAACCCTTGGTATGAAGTCTCCATTTGTAATGAAGCGCCACATTCCTATGTCTTGAGACTTTAGAAACAATTGCATTTTGTTTTTCCAAAAGTAGTAATCTGATCCATCAAAGAATGGTGGTCTGTTTGAGGGTCCTCCTTCAACAATGTATTTTGCTTTCGGCATTCTTCTAGATCTTTTCTCTAGCACTTGTTAGGTGTTTTTTGAACTTTCTAGAGACCGAGCTCTGATGCCAATTGAAGTAACAATGTCGATTTACAAGGAAGGGGAGTTTGAATTGTAAATGTACCTTTTAAAAAATCCTATTAAAAACTTAAGAAAATAGCTCAAGATTGATCTTGGTTATGAAAACAGAAAACGAAGAATGTTCTTGGTTAATCAATTAAGTTTAACAAATAAAGATATAGGATAGAGAATACCACACAAAGATATATCCTGGTTCTCCCAACTTGGGTTACGTCCAGTCCTCACATTGTGAGATTTTTCACTAAGTGTGTAAAACAAAGAACCTTCTTGATTTTACAACACCTAGTCTAGATCAACCTTGATCTGTTTCAACCTCTATTACTTTCCACCCAGAAAGTAACAACAACACGTATCTAACTTTGATAATGTAACACCCCAATTTTTAACAGCGAGAGTGTATTTTTTATTTTTAAAACAAATTCATAAAACAAAGAAATAAATAAGGAAATACCTTTGGATAAATATTTAAGTCATAACACAACGACAATTAAGTCAACATAGTTTACAAGCAGCGGAATCGTTTTTGAAATACAAATCCAAAGTATTTAGACATCAAAAAATGGTACATGGAACCTGTAAGACCCATAATTTTAAATTATACTTTATGTATTTTAGCGGATTTTGGTATTGAACTCAGGGGCTTTTTAGCCAAGTTATTAATATTTTGGAGTTTATATGACCAAAAAGATATTTTGATGCCCGATTAGAATTATTCGTTGATAAGTAAATTAAATTAACTGCGGTGAATCTTTTATGAAGAATTTAATGCGTTATGGGTGAAATAGTAATTTAATAAATATCTAAAGATTTTGAGATATTTGTTAATTATAATTAATATATATATATATATATTATATAAAGAAAAGGAAAGGAAGGAAATAAAAAGAAAAGAAATAGAAAGGAAAGAAAAAGGAAGAAAGGAAAAGAGAGAGAAAGAAAAAACAATTTTCCCTTCTTCTTCCTCTGCCTCGCGTCATCCCTTCTTCTCCCTTCCTCCATTTTTGTTTTCTTGCTTCCTTTAAGCTCAAGAATAGAAACCCAAGGCTGGGTGGGTGATAGGACAAAGATTTCTCAACTTCACTCTTCCTCTTTGATTCGAAAAGAAAGAAAAACGGTGTTAGGGATTTCGAAACCGTCAAACACAAACCTCCCCGTTTCATCTAGATCTAAGCTTCCTTTCAAGAAGTGATAGAAGGGTAAGTTGCTCACTACCACGCTACGATGCTAGGGGACCAACTTTGGACGCGACGTTGCGAGCGGAGATTTTACCGGATTTACTCGCGGTGCCGTAATCGCACGTAAAAGCTAAAGTGAAGGTAAGGGTTCCTTCCAAACTTTTAGTTTGCAATTACGGACTTATTTGTGGTCATGAGGAAAAGAATTTTGTTAGGGTTAAAGTATTGATTTGGGGAAAATGAATTTAACTCATTTATGTATAATTTTGAGTAAATGACATTTGATGTATTTGAATGTTATGATTGCGTTGATTTGTGTTCATCGTACTTGGCGTGTTCATACTTGATGTTTGTTGATTGATGTGATTTGGTGTGAATCGTGGGTTGAATTGGATATTATGTTTGAGTTTGTTTGGTGTGGAATTTGAAAACCATTAGAGTTAAACGAGTATTAAGAATGGGGAATCACTTAATGTCTCGTTTACTTAATGTGAGTTTCTGAAAATCATTTAAGTTAAATGAGTGTTAAGAATAGGGAATCTCTTAATGACTTATTTACTTAATATTGTCGTGAAAACCATTAGAGTTAAACGAGTATTAAGGATGGGGAATCTCTTAATGTCTCGTTTACTTAATGTGTGTTTGTGAAAATCGTTTAAGTTAAATGAGTATTAAGAATGGTGAATCTCTTAATGACTTATTTACTTAATGTTGTCGTGAAAACCATTAGAGTTAAACGAGTATTAATAATGGGGAATCTCTTAATGTCTCGTTTACTTTATGTGTGTTTTGGAAAATCGTTTAGGTTAAATGAGAATTAAGAATGGGGAATCTCTTAATGTCTTATTTACTTGAGGTTTGTTTTGGAAAATCGTTTAAGTTAAATGAGAATTAAGAATGGGGAATCTCTTAATATTTCTGTTTGCTTAAAGTTTGTAGTGAAAATCGTTTAAGTTAAATGAGTGTTAAAAATGGGGAATCTTTTAATATCTGCATTTGCTTAACGATTGTTGTGGATGGAGTCAGTATACGCTCATGCATTTTCATGCTTTTTGTAAATCGTGCAGACCAGTGATAGGTGGCACCTTGATAAATAGTAATTTGGCCTGTGATAGGCGGTACATTTATGATTTACGTTTTTGTAAATTGAGCAGACCCGTGATAGGTGGCACCTTGGTAAATAGTACTTTGGCCCGTGATAGGCTGTACATTTACGATTTACGGTTTTTTGTAAATTGTACAGACCCGTGATAGGTGGCACCTTGGTAAAGAGTACTTTGGCCTGCGATAGGCGGTACATTTACAATTTACGTTCTTTTAGTAAACCGTGCAGACCCGTGATAGGTGGCACCTTGGTAAACGATATGGGCCCGTGATAGGCAGTACGTTTATGGTTTACACTTTTTAGTAAATCGTGCAGACCCATGATAGGTGGCACCTTGGTAATTGGTACTTTGGCCTGCGATAGGCGGTACAATTATGATTTACGGCCCTTCGAGGAGGGTTTTGGTTTGGAATTCCGAGTCCATGCATTTTGGCATATACACATTGCATTAGGGTGCTTGGCACACGAGTCGTGGTTGATTCAAATTTATGATTGTGTTGATTTTTCTAAGTGTTATGTTTTGAAATTATGTATAAGTGTGTTTGATTCAAGTTTATGATTGAGTGTTTGAACTTGAGATGTCATTGTGATTGTGTGATTTTACTAAGAGTTATGTTTTGAATTGTGTGTTAATGGGATGGAGTGTAAAACTATTTTGAAACCCAATTTGTCGTGGTGATCGCGTTGGAATTGCTAAGTGTTAAGATTTGGTATTATGTATGAATGTGATTGAGTTAGTTTATGTATTTTTGGAAGATTACGCAGGGCAATCGATTGCCCCAATCGTTTGGATAAGTTACAGGGACTTCTCTAAATTGATCAAATCGATTTGTCAAATCGATTTTGTAATTTGTCCTTCAAAACCCGTTAGGAAATCGATTGAATGAATCGATTGATATTTGTCCTATTTTCTTGAATTTTGAAAATGTATTGAAGAATTCGATTGACCAAATCGATTAGGCTATCCAGGAACTAAACCATTTTGACGAAATCGATTTGGTAAATCAATTCGCTTCAATACAGGGGCTTAGTCTTTCACGAAATCGATTTGCCCAATTGACTGGCTTTAACACAGGGGCTCAGTTATTCAGTAAATCGATTTCCCCAATCGATTGATGTAAGTTCAGAGTTCATTTTTCACTAAAACCCTTCTTCCAAATCGATTTCCCCAATCGACTGGTTCAGTTGAAATTCTTATTTTGAGTTAGATAATCGATTACGCAATTGGTTCATCAACGAATTGGCTGTTGTTTATTACTTGATTGATTTGAGACTTATTTTGATTTCATATTCATTTGGTAAGCATTGTATGAACTTTTAGCATATGGAAAGGTTATTTTGTGCATTTGAAACTTAAATGTTATGTGTTAACTGTTAATTTCGATTGGTGACCTTTTACAACTATTGTGGAAATCTGGGCTTCGCCCTCAGATGAGAGCCAGGACAATCCTACCGGGTCATACCCTGTTGATGGGGATGTAGATGGGAGTGCCTGACTGGAGCGATGTTAGGAGGATCTCACAGGGCGCGTGGAGATTTCTCAGGGCGTATAGTTTTTTTGTTGTGTAAAGAATGATTAGATTAGGTTGACATTCAGGAAACATATGTCTTTCTTTTGGGTTGCTTTTATTTTAAATTGGAAGAATGTACATGTACTAATATTGACATCATGACATGCTTTGAATTTATATTTCAAAAAACTTTTCCGCTGCTTGTAAATTATAAGAACTTAAATATGTATCCAAAGGCTTTTCCTTATGTATTTGCTCTATTTTATTTAATTTCTTTTGAAAAAAAAAATACACCCTCGCTTTGAAAAACGGGGTGTTACAGAACCCATCGAAAATAAAATGTCATGCTGACAATATTGGTATAGGTACAGTCTTCCAATTTAAATTAAACAC
This sequence comes from Cicer bijugum, assembly GCA_037974875.1. NCBI lineage: Eukaryota > Viridiplantae > Streptophyta > Magnoliopsida > Fabales > Fabaceae > Cicer > Cicer bijugum. The sequence goes on along the minus strand of JBBPBT010000345.1, from coordinate 947,219 downwards.
ATCCCAAAAGAAAGACATCTAGTCCCTATACGTCAACCTAATTTGATCATTCCACAAAACTATACATCCCGAGTGATCTTCACTCGCCCCGCAAGATCCTCCTAACATAGCTCCAGTCAGGTGTTCCCAACTACATTCCCATCTACAGGGAACCAACCGGAAGGATGGTCCTGGTTCTCATCTGAGGGCAAAGCCCAGATTTCCACAATAGTTGTAAAGGATCAGCAACTGAAATTAACAATCAACACATAACATTTAAGTTTTTAAATGCACAAAATAACCTTTCAACATAGCATGCACCTTAAAAGGGTTTCTATATGCTAAACATTCATATAATACTTGCCAAGTAAAAATGAAATCAAAAATAAGGTTTTAATCAACCAGTTAATAAATCTACTGACCAGTCAATTGGGCAATCGATTGTCAGACTCATAATAAAAGTTTTTACTAAGTAAATCGATTGGGAAATCGATTTGTTAAAGGTTTATAGTGAAACCTGTATTCTGGGTTTAAATCAATCAATTGGACAATCGATTTGCACATCCATTGAGAAATCGATTTGGAGATTCACAGAACAAAGATTTTGCTGATTTAATCGGTTGGGAAATGGATTTTGTGATTCACAGAACAAAGGTTTTGCTGATTTAATCGATTGGGAAATCAATTTCTTAAATGGTTTTATCAGACCTGTGTCCTATGATTAAGTAAATTGATTGAACAATCGATTGAAAGAAATAGCTGAGCCACTGTAACAAGCCAAATCGATTGACAAATCAATTTGTTCAATATATTTTCAAGATTCAAGAAAACAAGAAACGTAATAATCTATTAGGCAGTCGATTGAGTTGGTATTACATTTTAACAGTATCGATTGGGAAATAGATTTTTCGGAAGTTTTTCTAAACTACATAAACTGAATCAATCACAGTTACTAAAAATTCCAAAAACATAACGCTTAGCAATTACAACACAATCATCATGACATCTTGAGTTTCGAAATAGTTTTGCAATCAATCACACTTACACACAATTCCAAAACATCCACACTTGACAATTATAACACAATTACCACGATAACTTAAGTTCGAAATGGTTTTGCAATCAATCACCCTCGCACACAATTCCAAAACATAACACTTAGCAATTATAGCACAATTACCACGACAACTTGAGTTCAAACACTCAATCATAATCTTGAATCAAACACGACTGGTGTGCCAAGCTCCCTAATGCAATGCTTATATGCCAAAATGCATGGACACAAAATTCCAAACCAAAACCCTCCATGAAAGGCTGTAAGTCATAACTGTACCGCCTATCACAGACCGAAGTACTAAATTACCGAGGTGCCACCTATCACGGGTCTGCACGATTTACTAAAAAGCGTAAGTCATAAACGTACCGCCTATCACAGACCAGTATTGTTTACCGAGGTGCCACCTATCACGGGTCTGCACGATTTACTAAAAAGAAACGTAAATCGTAAATGTACCGCCAATCACAGGCCAAAGTACTATTTATCGAGGTGCCACCTATCACGAGTCTGCACGATTTACCAAAAAGAAACGTAAATCGTAAATGTACCGCCTATCACAAACTGAAGTACTATTTACCGAGGTGCCACCTATCACGGGTCTGCACGATTTACCAAAAATGAAATGCATGAGCATAAACTGACTCTATCCACGATAATCGTTAAGTAAATGCAGATATTAAAAGATTCCCCATTTTTAATACTCATTTAACTCTAACAATTTTCACGACAATCATTAAGTAAACAAAGATATTAAAAGATTCCCTATTTTTAATACTCATTTAACTCTAATGACTTTCAAATTCCCCACAGAGCATACTCCGACATATTCTCAAATTCAATCCATAATTCACACCAAATCACATCAATTCATTATTCCATTAAATCCGCAAACACATCTCAAATTTTATATGTATTAATTATGAACACTTCAAATACGACAAATACAAATCATCACAACCCACCACTCAAACACATCAAATTTCATTTCCTCAAATCATACATAAATGAGTTAAATTCATTTTCCATGAAACACTCATCAATATCACCAAAACCCAACATTAGAATTTCTCCCATAAAAGTATTAAATTCATTTTCTCCAAATTAACACTTCAACCCTAACAAAATTCTTTTCCACACAACCACAGATAAGTCCCTAAATGCAAACTAAAAGTTTGGAAGGACCCCTTACCTTAACGTTAGCTTTAACGAGCGATTACGACACCGTGAGTAATTCTGGTAAAATCTCCGCTTGCAACGTCGCTTCCAAAGTTAGTTCACTAGCACCGTAGCATGGTGGTGAGCAACTTTCCCTTCTATCTCTTCGCGAAACGAAGCTTAGATCTAGATGAAACATGGAGGTTTGCGTTTAACGGTTTTGAAAACCCCTAACACCTCTTTTCTTCGTTTTCAAATCAAAGAGGAATGATGAGGCTTGAAATTTGTTATTTCTCACCCACTAAGCCTTGGGTTTCTTTTCATGAAGCAAAAGAAGGAAGAAGAAAGTGGAAGGAAGGAGGAAGAAGAAGAAGGGCTCGCGAGATTGGAAGGAAACGTGTTTATGTTTCCTCTGTTTCTGTTTTCTTCCTTTCCTTTTCTAGCTTATATATATACATATATATATATATATATGTATATATTACTTACTATTTATATATATATATATATTACTTATAATATATATTCATGTATTTGTATACATATATATATATATATATTATAATTAAAACTAAACCAATAAATATCTAACAACTCTCACATCCATCACTTCACTCACATCTCAAACTATTTTGATAAAAATATCTACTCTCGTCGTAACTCAAATGACAGGTACAATTTTCAGCAACCTGAGATATTTTGTACAAAACTGCCCATAATTATATTCTTCGTAACCTAAATAAATTATTCGTCGACATATAATTTCAATCCAATTTCCAAAAATATATTTTCGGCATTTAACTCACTAAATACCGAAAACTGGGCTAAAAGCCTAAGCAATTTAACACTAAATACCCTAAAATTGTATAATTTAGGATTTAAAATTAAGGGTCTTACATTACTACCCCCTTAAAATTTGTTTCGTCCTCGAAACATAAAGTACGAGTAACAATCCACCACTGGTTTGTACTCAAATTCAACATACAAGTCACCCGGCCTTCTCGAAGAAAGTGTTGCCTACCCCTTTTCATAGGGTGCTTAATAACTCTACACACATCCATAGTCGGTAAGGCTCGTCCATTCCATTCAACATGATTTTGTCTACTATCAACAAGTGATTAAGGATGATCAGTCTCTCAATTTGTCAATAAATAACCAACAACCATGATAATGGATTAGATTATCTTAACCGAACTGTAATAGCGCTCATTGCAACTTACAACGGAGGTTATTCTAATGTATAAGAAGTCAACAATCTTCTCAAAGTCCACTGAGTTTCCCTTATTTTTCTATAACTTTGATCAAGTCGTCTAAGTACAATTTCCCATAGCTATGTCACATAGCCTCATTTGTATCCACTTGGTTCAAAACATCCATTTGGTACCAAATCGAAATACTAAGTATGACACCAAAACACTGAGTACAAAACAATCACTACAGTCGAGGACTTCTAAATTTCTCCATTGTCCACAAGTCCTCGATTTTTCTTTAGTCTTACAACTACGTCAAACCGTAGTGTTCTTATGAGTATGTTATTCCAATTATAACTTTAATAACTCTATCCCCACATCTGCTTGGTGATCCAGGCTTCCTCAAATATTTTCGAAATCATGCCAAAGACTATACTACTTAGGACACGCAACCTTCTTTTCAATTTAGTACTTCATTTCAAGAGTCACGTTTCCAACAAAATCCAACCTGAATTCCATTCACTGATTAAGACCTAGATTGGTTTCATGCCTAAAACCTCAAATTAACTCTTCACTAATCAATTTCCTACATACTTCGCAATTCTGGACAAACCCGAAAATAATTTTCCTACATCTATTGCAAACATTCATTCTGATACTTCTCCATTTCATTGCGTCCTTCATTTGAAACTTGATGATTATCCTTTCATTATGACAGGCCAAACGCATTGTATTCACTCCATCATTCTTCCATTTATACAAACCTTAAATTTCTACCTCGAACCTTGATACATCTTCATTATAGTGATTCCAATAACTCAAGGCTTACTAATTCCCACCAAACTTTTCCGTTTCATGTTCAATCATTTCCTATCAAACAAACATTTAACTCCTTTGATTGATGAACACAATAACAACCCCCATGACATGCACTCAAGTAATGCCTTTATATCATTGGCATACCTTTATAATAATAATGTCTGAATTATACTTGAGATAATTCCTTTCTTGAATCTTTAATTGTCATAAGCTACATCTCTATGTGCTGCTCCAACAAATTTCTTGGCACATTTTCCAATATTTGGTTCACTCGCTGGATTCTTATTCCTTCTCAACCTTCATCGAGATACAAACTGAAAGAATCCTAACAATCGAACGTCCTAAAGAATTATTTCTCAAACGTTCCTCAGAAGCATTTCCTAAGAAATAATTATCTATAACTTCATCCTCATAAATTTTGCAGTAAAATATCTCAAAGACCCACATACCTTTCATTGTTCATCTAGTCACTAAAACACTCAGTTTAAATCTCAACGCTTGATTTCCCAAGACCAACAACTAAATCATAAATCATTCGTTACATCACTTCTTTTTCACTTTCTATCATTTAATAGGATTCTAAAATTTGATCCACAAAATCTCCAAACACTTCCATCCTTAACATGAATTATTTATCACTTGCCTGCCTCAACTCCTTCGATTATGAAAGTTTTAAGCGTTACATGGTCCTCCGTCCAACCTTGTGGATTTTAAATCATCAACTAAAAATATCAACCATCTTAGGATCCCAAATCAAATCTCGAATAATCCTTCCGACTGATCAAAATATTAACATCCTCTTATTATTTTCCATCCTATAATAGACTCTAAAAACTTATTTTACCACAATCTCGAAGTATTCTCGTACTCGATATTTCAAATTCCACTTAATGGTAACATAGAGTTCAATACATCAAGGCTTAAATCATTATGTTTTTCCGAACACCGCTCAAAATTCACATTTACGTGTCTATAGATTCATCCAATATCACTATCCATACTTACTATCTCCTAAACCACAAAGAGATTGGTCACTTATCAACAAAATATATAGTCTCACTCCTATACTAGTCATGAGATTCATACTTAATAATCCAAGTTGTGAATCTAGTCTAACTCAAATGCTCGACTTTATCCCTCAAGGTATCGACTATTCCTCAAAGCATATTTTATCTAACCAAAGGAGTATTTACTCCTAATGTGCAGCGCTCCCTAAACTCCTAATGTGCAACGCTCCCTCGAATAATCCAGCCTTGAATTGATTTAAAACTGCTTTGACTATCCTGTTACAGCATGTAAACTTTTTTGAATAAAAAAAGAGGGATGAAAAATTTAGAAAAAGATGTTCATGTTGTAACAAATATGGAGACCTTGAACAAATTTGCAATCATAAGAAAAAATATTGAGAAAGCAAAACAATATTCTTATGATAACAAATATGGACGTTCTACTGCAAAACTTTCTCTTTATATGCCATAACATTATGATTACAGAAAAGTTGAGAAAGTTATAAGAGAATGTTCTTATCGTAGAAAGTTTGGTCATCTTGAGTTAAAATTCTATGAAAAACAAACAAACACCGACAAAAAGATACATTAATAATCAAGGACCTCGACACCAATGGGTACCAAAATCATAACTAATTTGTTATATACTAAAATACCATCCAACAATTAAGAAAAAACATTGACACATGAACAATGCATACTCAATACACATGACCTTAAAAGTATGGTGCCTCCTTTAATTACAGAAATTTGGATGCTCCGTAACCTTCAAAAACATTAACAAATCAAACATATATGTATCATTAGTAGGAGATATTTTAAAAATGTGTTTTTGAAAAGAATCAAGTATGTGAAGCATAGGTTAAAAGAAAAAGAAAATAAGAGTGCTCTTCATTCCAAAAATATAATTTCAAAGAAAAGTCTCTTGAAGTATTTCACATGTATTTATTTCGTATTGTCAAAACTTCAAGTCTTTTGGCTTTATAATATTTAATGATTTATTCAAAGATTTACTTGATTTTTTTTTTGAAAAAGCATAAGGATAATATCTTTAAAACTTTTCAAAATTCCTTGTAAAAGAATTCTAAAAAAGAAATTTCATTTCTATTAGAAGTGATCATGGGAAATTTGAATTGTCTAAAAGTGTTGTCGTTGATGAAAATGACACCTATTATCTATTATATATATTTAAAACGGACTCCTAAGGCCACCTCATCATATTTCATCCACGTATACAAATATTTCCTACATCAATCAAAAAGCTGATGTGTACCTTTTGAGAGTATGCTCTCCTCCTTCAACAACTTCTTTAGTCTCTTTAATCCCTATTTATGTTTCTCCTCTTCCTTCCACAATTTCTTTATTATCTCTAAAATCTATTTGATAATATTATTTTATAATAAATTTATAATTTGTAAAATTATTTTATAATTATTTATAATAAATTTATAATTTATAAATTATTTTATAATAATTTATATTTTTAGTCATTAAATTCAATAAAAAAAAGCACCTAATCACTCATAAATATCGTTGTAAATGTTCTTGTCGCGTTCGGTTTGTCCGCGAAAAATGAGTCGCCACCAATTTTATTTTTTTATTAAAGGAAAAATTGGATAAAACCCAAAATAATATTTTTCAACCAAAAATTTGGATTCGGGAGTCGATTACGAGTAGGGAAGTATTATCACCCTACAACGTCCGTTAAAACGGTTACCCTATAATTAATTATATACAAACTATTTATTTATTTATTCATTTATATATTTTTACCCCAAAAAAAAAATAAAAAAAATTAAATTATTTACATTAATGAAAGAAGAAAAATATATATTTTTTTTTATTAATTTGGTTTGACAAGGGGAGGACCTTGCTCCTACGTATCCCTAGGTGCAATAGGGAAATCAAAACACACGTAGTTCTTGGGTAGAAAATATTTGTGTGTTGAATGATTTTATTATTATTTTTATTTATATACGTATAAAAAAATGTAATAATAATAATAATGATAAATATAATAATAATAATATTTGTCTATTTTTAACGTAAAAAAGAAATTGATTTTTTTAATAACTAAAAATTTCGTAACGTGGCGGTTTGTGAACGAGACAAATGGACACGACGGTGAACTAATCTATTAAATGATTTGCTCGTACGTAGTCGGATCTGTCACGACACAAAGGCCACCAACGATTGAAAGTAAATAATATGGTGTAGCGAGCGAGGATGAATTTCATCCGGCGGCAACAACCATTAATTCTAATCTTAAGGGTAAAAACATTTATTCGTTATAAATTTTTTTGTTTGATAAAGACGTATTATGAATTTTTTATTAAATTACAATATGATAAAATTTGTTTTCTTGATCTATAGACATCAATTAGTTATATTTTTTATTATTTTATATTACAAAGAAGACAATTTTTTGGATTAAACGATTTAAAAAATAAAATGAAAGTTTAACATATGAGTTTATTTTTATAAACAAAAAAAAAAAATAGAAAGAGAAAATATATATATATATATATATATATAAAGATATAAAAACAAAAAAAAAACTAATAAGAAGACTATAGAAAAGAATAAGAAAATGGTACCTTACTAGGGTGATTACTTCAAGATCAGATTCTCTCTTTCTCTTTTGCTAACTAATCTCTCTATTTTTTTTGTGCTCTCAGTTTGTGTTTCCAATTGTCCTCCCCCATTGTGCTCTTGTGGCAAACTATTTATAGATTTTTTGGTGTAGATTTCAAAAGACAAAAGAATAATTGTCAATTGATTACTATTAATCTATTTTTCGGTTTCTTTTCTTTTAATTGACCACAATTATACCGATTCTTATTGCCATTGATTCATTTCTTCGGTTTTATTTTCTATTCAATTGATCACCATTATTTTGATTTTCATGACTATTAATAAATTTCTTTACTGTTTTTTTTCATTTATTTTGATCATCATTGCATCGATTTTTATGACAATCAATTCATTTCTTTTCAGTTTCCTTTATTTTTATTATTTTTTTTATATTTTAGAAAAGAATGTGAACAAGAATTAGAGGCAAACAAGAACCGAAAACACTTGTGATTGTTTAAAGCTTATATCATCTATATAAACTCCTATCTCTTTATGTATCATGTCATCGAATAAACTCCTATCTCTTTATGTATCATGTCATCGAATAAAGTTACCATAGCTCTTTAGTTGGTTGCCCCAACATTCTTCAGATCAAAATGCATTACCTTGTAACCCAATGTTCCCTTAGGGGTGATGAAAGTTGTTTTTTTTTTTTTCATATCTTCGGCTACCGTCTTGATTTGATTATATCTTGAGCAAGTTTCTGTAAAGGAGAAAAAGTGAATGCCGAGTCATATTGTCATCCAAAATATAGATGTGAGGTAACGAAAAATCATCTTTAGGATTGGCTTTGTTAAGGTCTCTATAGTCGACAAATTTTGCCATCTTTTTTAACACCAGTACAATATTGGCTATCCATTGGGGATAATTTGCCCCAACGAGGAACCCAACGCCAATTTTTTACTTCTTCCCTGATTTTTAATGATATATCGGGCTTTATTCTCCTTAATACTTGTTTGATTGAAGAAAAATAGGTTTTTAAGGGAAATTTATGCTCCACTATGCTAGTATACAATCCATACATATCCTGATATAATAGGCAAAATTATCTTTCTATTCGTGTAGGATTTCGATTAGTTCATGATATACTTCTTTCTTTAAGATAATGTCGACTTTAATTTCTTTTATATTTTCTTTTTGCCCTAGATTAATCACTTTTATTGGTTCCTTCTGGGGCATAATGCCTCACCTTCTTTTTCTACCGATTTTAACAATTATAGGGGAAATTCATAATCTTCTTCATTATCCTTTATTGCCTGATTAGTTAGATGGTCAAAGTTATGTGGCAGAATTTTAGTACAATCATATGTGAATGAATTATTCTCAAAAAAGAGAATTGCATTGAATACTATAGGAAACTTGACTGTCTCCCTATTCTTGATTATTGTTTTTGCATCATATGGACGAACTCAATTAGCATCATCGATGGAAAGATCATCTCTAGCTACTGCAATTAATCTTGTTTGTCTTTCCTTTTTTTTTTTCTTTTTTTTTTGTTTGGCCAATCTTTGCTTGTCGACTTTGGTTGATTCGTAATCTAAATCCTATTTATCTCTATTCTCATGACAGTCCTTTGAGTCGTTTTTCATTATTCCCCAAACCGTGTCATGGATGATGCCTCCAGCTTAACATGAATCTAACGACCGTAATAATTGTGTTTGATAGATGTAGTTCTATGTTGTCATCTTGACGTAAGCGTTTTCCACGATTTCTAGGGCTTGGAAGGCGATCTCCAGAGCTTACTCTATCGTCTCAACGTACGGTGTGGTGGAAAACTTACTCACCAACGAGTCTTCCTCTTCTGACACGGTTATCAATTGGTCATATTTCATATACTTTAGCTTTTGATGTAGAGTTGATGGCACCACACCAATAGAATGGATCCATGGTCTCCTCAATAAGCAGCTATAGGCGGATACAATATCCATCAAATGTAACGTGATTTCAAAAGTGATCGGGCCTATTTGAATTGGGAGTTCAATTTATCCCATCATTTCTCTATACTCCCATCGAAAGTTTTAACAAGGACTCTTGATATCATATGATCGAGGCACATTGCTGATATGTGCAACGCTTTGTTATGGCCTATTTCTTTGACGCACAGTTCGTCATCTATGAAGGTTATGTGACTGTTAGTAGTAATGTTATTTATTATGCCTCCATATTTGTCACAAGTGATATCTTGAGTGATGTGGACTTCATTTAGTATTTTTTGTAATAGCTTCCTATGGGACTCAGAATTCATCAGCAAATATATCAACAAAAATTTTGTGGGGGCGACCTAGCTTTTAAATCAGATGATGAAGGCTAGTCAACCAAGCTCTTAAAACAAAGGATGAGGGACAATCATCTCTGCTCTTAAATCAGAGGATTTGGGTCAATATCTCGTCTTTTAAATAATATGGTGTGGGTTAGTGTCTCAAATTTAAATTTAATCACTAAATATGAAATGTCATGAATACATTTAATGAATGAACATTTTCCTTCATTTTGATCTTTTTTTTTTTAAATTTTTTTCAATCAATTTTTTTTTCAATTTTTTTTTTATTTCTTTCACCTCTTTACGGACATATCCTGGATTCATGGATGAAAAATATGCACCACTTCAAATAAGTGATGGTGATTGTCCTTTTAATCTTTAAAGAGATTTTTTCTTACATCATCGACTTGATCTTTTGTTGCCCCTACCTTACATGTAAAGACATTATACTAGTTTTGACCTCTTGACATTCACATAATTTGTGCCCCAACATATGATTATCATAAAAATGTATTTTGAAAAAGAAAAAAAAGATTTATAACACAAGAAAGTAGTGAAGGATGGTTTAGACAATGATTTTTAATGAGAAAATCTATGGTACAAAACAATATTGATAGAAAGAAAAGAAGATAAGGTGGTCTCATATGGGTAAATGACCCAATTTGTTAGTAGTTTTTCATAAAATAAATGTGCTAATAACTCATGCCACATTTTCAATCATGTTATTAACCTGCTTTTGAAGATATGATTTCCTCCAATCTATATTCACAGTCTTTCAGAATATGTTCAGCTTCGACTTTGATGTGTATATGTAAGCTATATTCTTTGATCATCGTTTCTTAGATTCTCAAAAAGTGATCTTCTTTCATTCAATTTTTTTTTTGTCCCTAATTTTTGCTTAGATTGTCTTTTCGGGTTTTCAACCTAACCGGCTTTTTTCTAACTTTTGCCTAGGTCACTCTTTTGGGTGTTCAACTTACCAAGTCTTCATTAATTTTTGCATCCTCATCTTTGCCAAGGTTGCCTTTTCGGGTTTTCAACCAAGCGAGTTTTTATTCATTTTTATACCCATATTTTTCCCTAGGTTGCCATTTCAGGTTTTCAACCAAGCGGGTATTTATTATTATTTCTTTTTTTATACCCTAATTTTTGCCTAGGTCGTCCTTTCAGGTTTTCAACCTAGCGGGTATTTATTATTATTCTTGCACCCTAATTTTTGCCTAGGTCACCCTTTCAGGTTTTCAACCTAGCGGGTATTTATTATTATAATTTTGCACCCTAATTTTTGCCTAGGTCGCCCTTTCGGGTTTTCAACCTAGCGGGTCTTCATTTAGATGTAATACTTCTTGAAGCATCAATGTTGCAAGTAGTGATAAGTCTTCTTGAATGTATTTTTTATGGTACTGGAGGCTTATATAGTTGGGAGTTCATTTATCTTGCCAGTCCTTTTAGATATGTGAAATATTCTTGAATGCTAATTCTTTCTTTTGAAGCTCTGAAGTTCATATGTTCTTCTTTTAAGACCTTGTGTCCTTGACATGAGGCAGTCAACATTTCTCTTGAATTGAGTTCGATCGATCAACACAGGTCATTACTCTTGATAAGGGGGTTTTTGTTCGAGTGAGTCGCACTGCCTTTATTCTATATAATAAAAAACAAAGGGGTGCCCCAGTTATATGTTGATACTCATGGAGGGTATTCTATAGTTACGAGGTAATGTTTGGTACGAGAATTTTTCATATAATTTTCTTATATATTTGATAATGAGTAGGGTAGTCGTGAATTTTATTCTTGTGAATGACTATTCTTCATTATGACTCACTTTGAATATTGAAGATAAAGTAGCTACAGTCAGCTAGTTGATTATATTATTGAGGGACATGATAGAAAATGACTTCAATTTTATTTTAGACATTTGTCTAATATGTATATACAAAATGATCATCTTCTTATTCCAACTTTTCCATTCTTGATTTAGTTGATTGAGGATTACATTCAAGCCTTGTATACGTTCAACATCTTCATTTTCGATTTGTAGGCGGCTAGAATATCCAGGGCACAAACTTCAAATTCCAAACGTGATTGACATGTTCAAAACATATTTAGACTATGATTAAGATAAAACCACTTGTCTAGGGGGATTAACGTGACATTAATCTCATGCCCCGACATATCGGAGTCCATCCAGATAGTGGATTTATTTATATCTTTCTCATATTAAGTGGAATTTATAGCATGATTGAAATTATGTATGAGATGTTAGCAAACTTATTTATGAATGGACTACTTCCAAATATGTTTGGTATAAAGAAGATAAAGAAGAATAATGTTTGGTAAGAGATTGTGAAATATAAGATGGGTGAGGATGGAAAAAGAAAACAATACAAAATGCATTTATTGATATTCAAAATATTGAGGCACATCAATATGATCAATGTTTTAGGATCAAATTAAATAACATTAACGATCATGGGGAAACTTGATAATATTTTCATTGTTGACCTCTTCTCTTGTATATATATGGGAGAACATAGTCAAGGTCTTCAAAGTAGTGTTTAACCCAGGTTTTTCTTCAATAGTCATAAAAAATTCATACAAGGTTTGTCATTTTTTAGATTGATGACATCAAATAGTAATCGGTAATGATGAAAGTTCAACATAGACGATCCAACTTCTAGATATTGAATTAGTATGTTCATGACTCAGAAGTTGGGGGTATGATGAATATGAATCTAATTAGTATCAGGTTCAAATCTTGTGGACAAGTGACTTGAGAAAGAGTATAACCAAAAAGTAGACTAAAAGGTGACAATTGTTAGACTTATGAAATCAAGGGGGAACACATGAGTTCTTTGTGATGTTTTTTTTTTTATGAAGGATCCCCATGATTTCAAGTATCGAGGGTTGTAAGATTTTCAATCTTTTAGCCATATAATTTTTCAGTTGGTCGAGACCATATTTGTATGTTTCAATTCATCCATGATTTTAACTCAGGAACATGTCCGGTAAGGGTGTCACGATATTTTTTCTTTTTTCTTTTTGCTTTTGTTTTTGTCTTTTTGTCTTTATTTTTTTTTTATTGAAGGAAAATGTTATGAGAATGTAAAAAAATGAATGAAATGATTATGCATTTAACTAAAACATTTTACTACCTCCTAATATGCAATTATTTTTTTTTTTTTTGTAAAATGAGAAAAAAGAAAAGTATGTTTTAATATGAAGTAAAGGATGAAACATACATGATTATGCCCTACATGGTTCTTTTCTTATTTGATGATTTTTTATTGTGAACCTTTACTATGGGTGGCTCTATAGTTCTAAATTGGGTCCTAGAGCACAAAACTCAATTCTAAAATATTAAACCAATTAATAGGTAAACTATTAAAATGACAATATTCTAGAAAAAGTCAACTCTAGGTGAGACTTTCATGACAACCAAACAAGATGTACATCCAGAAGATTATCATTACACAGTCTCTAACTTATCTTAGGTTTGCACTCAGCCCGGGTATAGAGCCCACTCATAAGTGTGTGAGTTGTGTTAGGGTAGTGTATAGAAAAATAAATAAGATAAAAAAAATCACAATAAAAATAAATTGACAAAACACATATAATTATATTCACATTATAACAAAATAAAAAAAATAATAATAGGGGTAATATAAATAAAATAATAAATAATAAAATAACTATATATAATTAATTAGATTGGGCTTGACTCTCAAAAGTCCCCAGTGAAGTCGCCAGCTGTCGCGTTCAGTTTGTCTGCGAAAAATGAGTCGCACCAATTTTATTTTTTTAATAAAGGAAAAATTGGATAAAACCCAAAATAATATTTTTCAACCAAAAATTTGGACTCGGGAGTCGATTACGAGTAGGGAAGTATTATCACCCTACAACGTCCGTTAAAACGGTTACCCTATAATTAATTATATACAAACTATTTATTTATTTATTCATTTATATATTTTTACCCCCAAAAAGATAATAAAAAAATTAAATTATTTACATTAATGAAAGAAGAAAAATATATATTTTTTTATTAATTTGGTTTGACAAGGGGAGTACCTTGCTCCTACGTATCCCTAGGTGCAATAGGGAAATCAAAACACACGTAGTTCTTGGGTAGAAAATATTTGTGTGTTGACCGATTTTATTATTATTTTTATTTATATACGTATAAAAAAACGTAATAATAATAATAATAATAATAATGATAAATATAATAATAATATTTGTCTATTTTTAACGTAAAAAAGAAATTGATTTTTTTTAAGAAAAAAAATTTTCGTAACGTGGCAGTTTGTGAACAAGACAAATGGACACGACGGTGAAATAATCTATTAAATGATTTGCTCGTACGTAGTCGGATCTGTCGCGACACAAAGGCCACCAACGATTGAAAGTAAATAATATGGTGTAGCGAGCGAGGATGAATTTCATCCGGCGGCAACCACCATTAATTCTAATCTTAAGGGTAAAAACATTTATTCGTTATAAATTTTTTTATTTGATAAAGACGTATTATGAATTTTTTATTAAATTACAATATGATAAAATTTGTTTTCTTGATCTATTGACATCAATTAGTTATATTTTTTATTATTTTATATTACAATTTTTTGGATTAAACGATTTAAAAAATAAAATGAAAGTTTAACATATGAGTTTATTTTTATAAACAAAAAAAAAATAGAAACAAAAAAGATATATATATAAAAAAAGATATAAAAACAAAAAAAAACTAATAAGAAGACTATAGAAAAGAATAAGAAAATGGTACCTTACTAGGGTGATTACTTCAAGATCAGATTCTCTCTTTCTCTTTTGCTAACTAATCTCTCTATTTTTTTTTGTGCTCTCAGTTTGTGTTTCCAATTGTCCTCCCCCATTGTGCTCTTGCGGCAAACTATTTATAGATTTTTTGGTGTAGATTTCAAAAGACAAAAGAATAATTGTCAATTGATTACTATTAATCTATTTTTCGGTTTCTTTTCTTTTAATTGACCACAATTATACCGATTCTTATTGCCATTGATTCATTTCTTCGGTTTTCTTTTCTATTCAATTGATCACCATTATTTTGATTTTTATGACTATTAATAAATTTCTTTTCTGTTTTTTTTCATTTATTTTGATCATTGCATCGATTTTTATGCCAATCAATTCATTTCTTTTCAGTTTCCTTTATTTTTATTTTTTATTATTTTTTTTATATTTTAGAAAAGAATTTGAACAAGAATTAGAGGCAAACAAGAACCGAAAACACTTGTGATTGTTTAAAGCTTATATCCCTAATTATTTATTTTTATTTTTTATATTTCTTCACATATATTTATATATTTAATATTATTGTCATTATTATTATTATTTCCTTTTTTTTAATAAAAAGTAATAAATAAATAAATAAAAAGTCGGACAAAATTAGGTGTCAACAGCTGCCCCTCTTTACTTAGAATTTACTTGAGAATCAAAGTAAAGATAAGTAAAGATAACAACTCTAATTTTGTCCGAAAAAATAATTTTTTGGAAGACTGCGAGTCGTTTTCCCGACATTAACATGCGGGTCGTTTTCTCGGCTTCGGATGCGAGTCGTTTTCCCAGTTTCAACATGTGGGTCGTTTTCTCGGCTTCGGGTGCGAGTCATTTTCCCGGCTTCAACATGCGGGTCGTTTTCTCGGCTTCGGGTGCGAGTCGTTTTCCCGGCTTCAACATGCGGGTCGTTTTCTCGGCTTCGGGTGTGAGTCGTTT
>JBBPBT010000345.1:915710-931157 GCA_037974875.1 Cicer bijugum | reverse complement strand
TCCCGGCTTCAACATGCGGGTCGTTTTCTCGGCTTTGGGTGCGAGTCGTTTTCCCGGCTTCAACATGCGGGTCATTTTCTCGGCTTCGGGGTGCGAGTCGTTTTCCCGGCTTCAACATGCGGGTCGTTTTCTCGGCTTCGGGTGCGAATTGTTTTCCCAGCTTCAACATGCGGGTCGTTTTCTCGGCTTTAAATTTATAAAGTGTTATGAATGAATCAATATGTCGATTTTTATTAATATTTTTATTGGACACAATCATTATCATCACGAATGAGAAAAGAAACATATACAATTTTTTTTGGACTTTATTATATTTTTTGTACCCTAATTCCTTTATTTTTATTTTTTATTAGTTTTTTTTTTATATTTTAGAAAAGAATCTGAACAAGAATTAGAGGCAAACAAGAACCGAAAACACTTGTGATTGTTTAAAGCTTATATCCCTAATTATTAATTTTTATTTTTTATATTTCTTCACATATATTTATATATTTATTATTATTGTCATTATTATTATTATTTCCTTTTTTTTAATAAAAAGTAATAAATAAATAAATAATCGGACAAAATTAGGTGTCAATAGTTCTTTATCTAATCCGTCTTTTCTTTCATGAAACAATCTATTATATATTTAACATAGACTCCTGATGCCACATCATTATATCAAAACAAACTCCCAATGTCACCTCATCATATTTCACCACGTATACAAATATTTCCCACATCAGCCAAAAAACTGATGTGTACCTCTTGAGAGTATGCTATCTCCTTCAACAATTTCTTTAATTTATTTAGTCCCTATTTATGCTTCTCCTCTTTCTTCCACAATATCTTTAATACCTCCAAAATCTATTTGATAATAATGTTTTATAATAATTTTATAAATTATAAAACTATTTTACAATTGTTTATAATAAATTTATAATTTTTAAATTATTTTAAAATTTGATAATAATGTATAATTTATATTATTATCAAATTATTTTATAAGTTATTTTATAATAATTTATATTATTAGTCATTAAATTCAATAAAAAACCACATAATCACTCATAAATATTGTAATAAATACTCTTTATCTAATCCTTCTTTCATGAAATAATTATATTATTCCACTTATGGTGAGTAATGATTTTATAGGTTAAAAATTCAATTCAATTACTCATTAATATCAATCCATCTATAATTACTTTTAATTTATGTAAATCAATTATTTTCAATTTATTTCTCAATTCATTTAAATACATAAAACTAAATTAATACATATATAATGAAAATCTATATATGTATTAATCTTTTCATTTTCAATATTTTTAATAAAAACATCACATGAATTTTGAGAATAAATAAATTAAATAATTATATAATATTATAATAATCATCATTTTATAAAATAAAAATATATATATATTCTATTTGACAGAAAATACATAAATTTATTAAAAATAATCATAAAATACGAATATATGGAAATCTAACCATTACTCTACCGTTTGTCTCCTCATCTTTATAGATTGTTGATTTGTTCACAAAGATGCATTTAATTAAACATTTTCGTTTTTTAGTTGACAAACTCTCGATGCTCCATGTTAATGCATCATGAGTTTGAGTGAAGATGTTAGATAATGTTATTATATATTAGTAGTAAGTGTATTTTAGGCATTTCTATTATTCTGTATATATATTAATTGTAACCTTATTAACTTAAGTTTGGTTCATTCTATGTTATGAAACCCTAGATTGGTTGTCTCTCTTCGTCCTCTTTTCATTGTTACCACTCCAAGCATATTACTATAGAACTTAAAATAAATTTTATGGAATATAGTTCTATCATATTGTATAAATACTTCTATATAACTAGTGGATTATGTGATTTTGCAAATAATATTGGGAATTGCCTATTGTATTTTTAAATCTTATTAATCCTATATCTAGCAACATCAAAAAAACAAGCATTTGACCCAATTAAAACACATCCATCGTAAAAAAATCACTGGCATTTTTCACATGAAGATGTTAAGCTTTAAGATCATTTGGTTTCAACAATGACACTGTCTTTACTTTTCACTGTATTACATTCCACATTATCAATTATTTTTAATTGTAAACTGTAACTATTACAATTGATATTCTAAATGTTACTATCATGTATAATATTGTATAGTTCTAATAATTTAAATTGATTAGCTAATTTTTATTTTCTACGTTGATTAGCTAAGTGTTAGTAACGTATACTTGTGATGGCTTATTTATGCCAAATTGATATATATTCAAGATGAAATGGTAGCTTGACAAATCCTGTCATTTATATTTGTTGCCAAAATGATATATAGAGATATCTTTTTGACATCAAATTCACGACACCATACAAAATACAAGTCGACTTGTGGTGGAGGGACCAAATTAGAAGTATTATATTTTTATATCTATACGGTGTTTGTTGTCAAAAAGTGTGTCTATGTATCATTTCTCTATTATGAATATAACTATTTTTTTCGTGTTATTTGTATTAAATATCTGTATTTATGTTGATTCAAATTAATCTTCATTTTATTTTAAAATATATTAAATTATTAAAGAAAATAAAAAAATGTGTTTCTAATCTCATGCAATACATGGGATACACGGACTCACACGCCAATAAATATATTAAAATAAGATTATCAAAAATACAAGGTGTGTCGAGAATAACTAAATAATAAATATAAATTAATTCAAAAATAAACCACACACGATCACACATAAAATCAACTAAAATAATTAAGGGCGTTCATTTTTAAACATACTAATGGATTGTTCTATAATTGATTAAAGTCATTGACAAAATTATTAACTTTAACATTAATTTAAGACCATGATAAATCTTTAACACAATCCACAATTTGAGCCATAACGTGATGATAGTTGTTCTCGAGACATATTAGGTGAACTTTTAGTTGTACTCTTATTTTATATAGTGAAATTATTTGTTAGGTTTAGACGACTTGTGGTTTTCACTTTGTTTTGAGGGGGCTTTTTATGTTAAAATTTATTATTATTATTATTATTATTATTATTATTATTATTATTATTATTATTATTATTATTATTATTATTATTATTATTATTATTATTATTGGTTGTGGTTGATAATTTATAGCTAAATTACATATGTGGTCCCTTAACTTAATTTCAGTTAGCGTTTTAGTCATTTATATTTTTTTCTCAAATTGGTCCTTTATTTTAATTTTAAGCGACAATTTGATATTTTATGTTTTAAAATTCCAACAATGTTATCCTTTTTTATACAAAAATTTAAAAAAATCATCAAAATTTTCAACGAAAACCAATAAAATTAATAATCATCTTGAATATAATGCAAATTTTATCAAATTCATAACTCAAATATTCAAATACACTCATATTTACATCTCCAACGACATCAAATAAAGAATGAAAATATGAGTTTATTTCAAGATTTAAGTTATGAATTTGATTCAATTTGTTTAATGTAATTTGTATTTCATGATTTAAGTATTGAATTTAATTTATAAGTGTAGGTTCCACAAGAAATAATTAATTTAACGAGCTTTCATTGTGTACTCTAGTCCTAACAACTAACATTAGCGCTTCGGTTCTTTTGTGGTAAGTTATGGAAGTCAATACAACTCGATAGTGACTTGAACGGGTCAAATTATACACTCCGAAAAAGTAAGATGGATTATTACTTTATATGAAAAGTTTTCACCAACTTGTGTTCGATGTAGAAAAGTCGGATAATAAGACTGCTAATCGTGGACTTTACTACACAAACAGGTGTGTGGGTACAATCTTCAGTGGGTTGATGATTACTATAACACCCCAATTTTTAACAGCGCGAATGAATTTTTTTTTAAAAAAACAACTTAATCAAATAATATGTCATAACACAAAACAACAAGAATCATAAATAATTACATCATATATACAAACAAGCTAAAATAGTTTTTGGGACGATAATCCAAAGTATACAAATAGAAAATACATCGGGCTAAGAGCTCTATCATACATCGCTCATACTCCTGGGGTATTATCGGCAGACACTTGCACATAAGTACTGCTCCAAGAATGTTATCTCCCCCATGATCACGTCACAAAAAAAAAAGGAACATGAACCCATAAAACACAAGTCAACTGTCAAAGAATGTCATAGGTACAGTCATCCCAAAACAAAATAAGTACAACCACCAAAAGAAAGACACTAAGACCTTATACAACAAAAATTAATTTGATCATCCACTAGCAACTACAATAATAAGGGTGACCTCCACACATTGCAAAAGTTCCATCTGACGCAATATTTCCTCTCGAAGTAACTTATCCCTCCTCATCAGCCATAGAAGGATCGATCTCCTCAGAAGTCATGTTCACCCACGAGATATACTGCCCAACTCTTCTACTTGTCCTCACTACCCTTCCCGTATATCTAGTCCTGCTTGAGATGGGGGTAGTATACCCAAGTTGTCGATGAATGTCGGTCAGGGAAGTCTAATGACATTTCCATCTCAAGGTAACAGTCAATGAAACAAACTCGGATATCATTTGAGGGCAAGACCCAATTTCCACAATAATGTATAGGGTCACCAACTAAAATTAACAAATAACATTTAACACTTACGTCATAAAGATAACCAATAACAGTTAGCAATTATGACATGATAACAAACAATAGCAGATTATGTATATACAATTATCATATTATAACAAACATGACTCGCGTGCCAAACACCCTAATGCAATGCTTATATGCCAATGCACATGATTCCAAAATTTCCAAACCTTCATCGAGGGCGTAAATCATAAATGTACCGCCTCTCACAGACCAGTACTAATTACCAAGGTGCCACCTATCAAAAATCAGTACAATTTACTAGAGTGTAGTCTATCAAACACCTACACGACAAATAAATTCTCATAAGGATAAGATGGACCAATCAACTCATGGAATCTTCCCGTGGCCCATCATGGTCACCACTAATTATGAAATGCATGAGCATACTCTGACTTTTTCACAACAATCATTATGTAAATATATCTATTAAAATACTCCCCTTTTAATACTCATTACACACTAATAACTTTTCATACTTTTCACATAGCATACTCAAGAATGTACCAACACATATTATCACTCAAGAATGCATCATCACATAAATTTTAATCATCACATATTCACACATGAATCATACATAAATCACACATATAAGGTCCCTATGTGCGAACTAAAAGTTTGAAAGGAGTCTTTACCTTAGTTATAGTTTTTTCAACAGTAATCACTACCACAATCAAACATAACGAAAAATCTCGCTTGTGCCGACACCTTCAATCAAAATAGTGTTTGACTTAGTCAAATTAATCCATGAAACTTTAATTACCTTACAAATCATTTCTTACTCCTAACCCCCTTAGAGTATATTTTATTAAAAAACTTTACAATGAGTAAGGATTAATAGTATTATTAACCACAACACACTTTCAACATATAAAATATATTTTTAGAAATTAATATCCTTTAACTTTTCAATGAATTCACTAATAGTTTTTCGAAATGTTTTAAATTATTTTTCTCAAAATTTTTCACACAACCAAAATTTTTTCTTAAATTTGTCATAACTTTTTTTTTCGTTTCAAATAACTACGTAACCATACAAAAGATATCAATAAATATTTTTTCTAGCTTCAAGGTTATAACTCTTTGAAATTATTTCATTCCTTTCAAAATATATTAAACCTTTCATTTTTCTTTTCTTATCTACAAAGTTTGTATTTTAATTAATGAAACTTAGAATCTTTCAAAAATAAAATAAAATTTTAACTCAGGACTTTAACCTTTACTTAATAAACTTGAAACTTTAATTAAATTATGCAAACTTTTTAAAAAAATTGAAAGTATACATATAAAAACTTGAAATAACAATTCACTAATTTCCTTAAAACACAAGTTCAAAAATTTGATAACCACATGTATACATTCCTGATCATCAATCATAACAACTATTTTTGTAAATGCATAAATTAAGAAAAGTCATTTTTCTTTAATCACCACAATAACAATAGTATATTAGAGTTCTCCCCACCGTTAACTCGGTACCAATGGTCTCGATTCTTTTTCGATACTCAAGGAGCTAACTACATAAACATAAATATTTATAATAATTTATTCACAACTAAAATTTATCCAACCACCACAAATTTCCAAAATTATAACTTTTTCACACACCAAACTTTTAAAACCAAATAATCTGCATTATTTAGTTAAAACTAAAAAAACGAATATTCTCCAAATCAAACATACACACACTCGATTATTAAAGCACAAAAAATTTGAGTTAATAAAGTATTTTAAACTTTTTATTTTTAAACTCAGTCCAAGTGTAATTAAAAGAGTAACATTTTAAACTCTAAATATTTGAATTTTAATCTAACTTTTTGCTCAAACTCTTTAACTTAGTTAAAATTTGAACTTTTTCACAACTTTAACAACTCTAAATTTTTTTGTTTTTGTAAAATTTCAACTTTAGTTCAAACTCATTTATTTGAAGATAACTCATTACGTAACTCAAACACATCAAAAATCAAGTTTTTTTTAATCATTACTAACAAAATCATCAACAACAACAAAGGATTTCTTAAGAACACAAATTTCACTCATACCCCCCACCGTATAAAGTTTACAAATTTAGAAAGAAAAAAAATGAGGAAGAACTATAAAATCGTCATTATAACATCTCTCTTACACACATCACATCACTCACTTCTCAATCTAATTTAATAAAAATTTCTATTCTCGTCATAACTCAATTGACAGATGATTTTTTCAGTAACAAGTGACTTTTTAAAATTTTGTTCGGAAATAAATTTTTTCGAAACTTAATTAAATTATACTCCAATAAATAATTTTAATCGATTCTCAAAAACAATATATATACATCGATAAACAAAAATAGGGTATTGTTCTCTCATCTCACTCTCTAGTTCCCAAGTCGCATCTCTAGTAGTTGGGTTCCAAATCACGTTGACCAACAAAACTTCCTTGAAAAATGATGCTAATGAGTAGCTTAATTCCTTTCTTGTCGGTAGCATCACCACATAGGATGACCTTGAAGATAAGTTCTTGGAACAATACTTTCCCCCATCTACATTTGTTAGAAAAAGGCAATATGTTTCCAGTTACAAATAAAAAGAAGGAGAATCTCTTCGTGACACTTACAGGCGGTTCAAGAGTTTACTAGTAGGATGCCTCAATCATGCTTATGACAACACTGCTCAAATGCAAATATTTTGTAATGGTTTGAAGCCTAGCACTAGAATTATGTTGGACGCTACATCAGGTGGTTCTTCGAATTGCAAGACCGCATCAAAAACACGTAAAATTATTGAAATCATGGCATCAAATGAACAAATGATTTTGTATGACAGATGTGGTGGGTTTACAAGTGGTATATTGGAATTGAATGTTATGGATGTTGGGTTGGCTCCAAGTAGGTCGCTCTCAAAATAGATAGAAGATGTTATCGCCGCTGAGATAAAGAAGGGGATGCCAGCTCTAAATATACAACCCCAAATGGCCCTTGTCAAATTATTGAAATGCACTAGTTGTGACTTTCTTGGAGGAGCACATAAAAATGGAGCTTGTGAAGCACCAGATGAAGATGATACAGAAGAACTATAAGAGATGAACTTTATGGCTAACAATGGGAATAAGACACATCGATGTAGTGGATGGATACGCGACCTCTCGTAATTTACTTTTAACTTCAATTTTTCTAGGTACATCAAGTTCATCAAAAAATTTCACCATAACATATATTTCATGTTTCACATGCAACTCTGAAGGTTTACTTGATCCATCATCATGAAAAGTTAGTTTACTCCACCAAACATGAATAACGTCTAACAAAATGGAACGTTTCATTAAACTATACTTGGCTATTTCACATGCACAAGGTAGACCATTTGTTATACTTGTGTCTTACACTTAATATTTTTGAAAATCAAAGAGTTGTATCTATCAAAGAGAGAAAAAAAAACATACTTGACTACATAGTTAAAAAAAAGTTGGGCTTAGAATCCAAACTTCCTTGTAGGACAAAATATATGTATAAAAAGAGGAGGTTAGGGGTGGCTACAAAGAAGAAAAGGGAAAAAAAAAGAAGAAAGGAAGAAGAAGAGGAAGATAGGAGGAAGAAATAGAATAGAGGAAAAAAAAAGGAAAGGAAAGGAGAGGAAGACGAAGAGGCAAAAGCTGGTTGTGCGGCGGTGGGCGGTGGCGATGATGACGACGGTCGTTCGTCATTCCGATGAAAGCGACAATTTAAATCTCATATTTCCTTTTAAAAATTTCCCTTTTGATTTATTGTTAATGTTTTTAGCTTAATTGCAGTTTTAGTCCCCCTACTTTTACTAATTCACAACATTGGTCCCCCTATTTTAAAAGTCGATAGTTTTTCTCCCTCTCTCAAATTTTTGAACTAAAAATATCGATTTGCCATATTTTTAATGATGTGACATACAATTATATCATATAGAACCGTCTAGATGCATTAATTATTCATATGTTATTAATTAAATTAAAAATATGAAAAATTTCAAAAGTTAAAATGTATGTTTTACTACGTTTTATTCCAATTTCATGGGTGTTAATCATTCTAAATCGTCGTATCATATGTCACTTTATTTAAACCATATCACTTTATCATTTTTTAGTAAAAAAATTTACGGGAAGGATCCAAATTATCTACTTTTAAAATAAAGGAACTAATTTCATGAGTCAATAAAAATAGGGGGACTAAAATTGCAATTAAGTTAATTTTTTTTTATGATATTTTCATTCTTATTCATTTGTTTTATGTTAACAGATTCTAATGTTGAAGATTGAAGGAAAGAAAAAAAAAACAATGAGACAACACAAGTTTGAAAACCTTGAATATGAGATACAAATACATAGCTTTGAGTTTTAAGACTTCAATTATCTTTCTAATGGATACATAAGTTCTAGAGACAACACACATATTTGTATCACATAGAAAGATAATTGAAGTCCAAACATATGAGATTGATTTGGCTGATGATTATGGACTAAGGCGAAAGTCTATATTTCAAATTATGAACACACATGCAGGACATAAAGCTAATCTTTGAGTTACACGATTGGATGTAAAAAATTACCTCGTACAAGAAGACTGTATAATGTACGATGATGTTGGTTGTCCTTCACAATATTTTCAACAACACTTGTTGGAGAATCCGTCTTTTTTTCATGCATACAAAATGGATATAGAAGAACAAATCACAAATGTGTTTTGGTGTGATACAAATCAGGTGTTGGATTATGGGTATTTTGGTGAAGTTGTGTCATTGAACACTACATATTGTACCAATCAGGCTAATAGACCGCTTGCTTTATTTTTCTAGTTTCAACCATTATATGGGTTCAATCATTTTCAGTGCAGCACTATTGTATAATGAGACAATTGAGTCATTTAAGTGGTTGTTTGATGCATTCTTACCAGCACACAACCACAAAAAACCAATGACTGTTTTCACCGACCAAGATCAAAAAATGGCCAGGGCACTAGTTGAAGTGATGCCTGAGACTCACTGTGGTTTATGCATATGACACTTATTGGAAAATGGAATTAAACACATTGGGAACTTGATGAAGGGAGGAAGTTATCTTTTAAGAGATTTCAAGAAATGCATGTATGATATTGGCATTGAATCAGATTTTGAGACTGTTTGGAAGAACTTGATTGCCAAAAAATGCATGTATGATGAAAATAACTGGATCAAATCAGTTTATGATATTAAAAAAAAATGGGTGGCTTGTTACATGAAGGAATCATTCACTCTTAGCATACAAAGTATCTAACTAAGTGAAAGGTTGAATGCTCACTTCAAATTTGGTATGAAACCAAATGTGGATATTATACAATTCTTCAAGCACTTTGAACGGGTTGTTCAGAAGAAGAGAAACAACGAGTTGAGTTTTGAGTATGAGTCATCACATAAGCTTGCAAGGTTAAGATATGTGTTATTACAAATACTAATACAAACGGGAAAAGTATACACACACATTCTATCTGAGTTGTTTCAAAACAAGTTTAAGTTACTATTTTCTTTATTGATATTAGAGAAAAAACGAGTATCACTCTTTAAGTGAATATGTCATTATTATGGTCAACCATAAAGAATTTTGGAGAGTACCATTCGATTGTGCTTCAATCTCAATAAAGAAGTTTGAGGCATTTGACATATATTGTTCACATGCATTGAAAATGTTTGATGCAAATGATATGAAGGTCGTTCCTAAGAAGTATATTTTAAAATGGTGGACAAGAGAAGCTTGTTGTGGCACTATTCAAGATTTTAGGGGGGAAATGTTGAAGGAGATCCAAAGTTATCTCTAACACAGAAATTTAGACAAGTAGTCTCTAAATTAATTAAATTAATTAGAGTGGTGGTCGAGGTATCGCCTTGTGAATAACACCTTAAGATTGTTGATAATTATGTAGATGTCATGTGTAAGAAAATAATAGAATATCACTCACAAGTTAGAGACAATGACATTAATGAGAATCTGATATTTTGTGAGTAATAATGTTATGCAACCAACGAGACTCAACAAACGGCCGGAGTTAAAGAGATACATGCACAAGCATATTAAGAGTTGTTTTTCAAAAGTCCATTATAGATAAGTACCTCAAATATATAAGTCAATATATAGATCACTTTTTTAATTTTACATGCATTATGCTTGGTTTTAATTTAAAAAATCATTTTAGAATAAACTAGGAGCAAGTCACATGCTCGATAATGGAAACTATATATGTTTCTATGTTTCGTTTTAAAATAAACAAATTTTTAAGTATTGAACATGTGACTTGTTTTAGAGTGTCAGATTAAACGGACGAATGAGATTACCCCAAAGGTATAGTACAATTTCCGCCACAAAGGTAGGCAATCTTAATCCCACTTATTCTACTTTGATATACTTACTAGTTTAGTATGTTTAAAGGCCACAAGTAAGTATATAACGAGCTAAACTACTTTTTGAGACTCATCTTGTCATTCTATTTTTTAGAAGCTAGCATGGAAAATGATGTTGGAATTTGGGTTTGGAAATTTTGCCCAATATGCCTCCTTAACTAATAATTATATATATTTTTTTAATTTTTAATTCACTTTATTCACTTTACTTTATCAAAGTCTCTCGTCCATGTTCTTAAAGTTTCACAGTAAAACAAATGATACAACTCTCAATTTTTTTCATATCTCTTTGAATCTATTATTTTTCTTCTTAGTTCATATCATTTTTCTATATGAGGTTGGTATAGTCGTATCTTCTTCATAGTGGTGGAACTTGACTAAAAAGACTGGGGTGATTGACATAAAATTATAATATATATAAATTAAGTATACAAATAATTTTATATAGTAAAAAATTAAGTTGTAATAAGCAAAAAGTAAAGTATCAAATAATTTAACTACATAACTTAATAATACCTTAAAGTAATGCTCTACGCTCTTTAATTAACTTGAAATAATCAATAATAGACTCAGAACTGATACTTACAGCAATTCCTCTTTTAATATAAGTAGTCATGCTATCTGCCAAAAAGTCAGCTTTCATTTTGTTTCTTAACTTAGACTTAATAATTTTCATTGCTGAAAAAGATCTTTCAATTGTGGTAGTAGAAACCGGAAGGGTCATGATAAGACGGAGTAGTATATCCATCGAATAGAATTTTTACGCCTTTTTAGTTGCAATCAAACATG
The DNA here is from genome assembly GCA_037974875.1 of Cicer bijugum. Classification (NCBI taxonomy): domain Eukaryota; kingdom Viridiplantae; phylum Streptophyta; class Magnoliopsida; order Fabales; family Fabaceae; genus Cicer; species Cicer bijugum. The sequence continues at coordinate 919,361 of JBBPBT010000345.1, read as the reverse complement.
AGCACAATTCTTGGGTAGTTGATAAATTATTCAAATTTAAATCTTGACGAGCATCAACCAAGAAATGTCGGAGTTGAAATTTAAAATTAATTTTCTCTTGATTATTGAAATCCACAGGGTAATATTTTTCAACTAGAATGCAAATTTTTTTAATGTTAAAAACTTTATAATTATACTTAGGAGTCAAAGCACAACTTAGAGTTAATAAATCCATTGCTTGTTTAGTAAATATGTTATTCAACTCATGTAATTATTGATCAAGGGCAGTAAAAAATATTTCAACTCTAAAATAATGTTTTATTGTAAGGCTTGACAAAGTATGTCAATTATCCCCATAATGTCTTTCATCAAATGCAAGATAAATATAAAATCAAACGCCTTCAAATAATTATATGCACTATCAGCATCCCCACGTGTAAAATTACTTGCTCTTTCATTTGTAATTTTTTTAAAAAAATAGTACAAGTTACCTTATACATATTTATCAAGCTACAAATAGAAGAAAAATGTGATCCCCAACGAGTATCCCGAGCTCATTTCAAAGTACCAATTTGATTTGTTCCTTTACCAGTTACAATGTCATTAATTTCTAGTAAATGAACAATTTCCTCTAATTGGGCAGCTTGTAACTCATCATGACGCTTAGTAGAAGAACAAACAACATTAACAACAAAAGTTACCTTCTCAAAAAAATTATGAATTGGAATAAGTTCTCTGGATGCAGTAACCAAAGCAAATTGCAATCGAGGAGAAAAACAATGGACATAGTATGCATAAGGACAATCTTTCATAAATAGTTCTTGTAAAATGTTTCATTCTCCTATCATATTACTAGCACCATCGTATTCTTGACCACGCATGTTAGAGACATCAAGAGTTAAATGGAGCATTTTTGTAGTGTCTTTAACATGTGCTACACAAAATCGCTTTTGTATTAAATCAACTTTGTCAACAAATCTTAACACAAGATACATTTGCTCATTTTTTGGTTCATCACGAGCTTCATCTACAATGATGAAAAATTTGGAATCACCAATTTCTACATAGATATGTTTTCTCACCATACAAGAAAGAATATGCAAGAGCTCTTTCTGTATTTGATGTGAAGTATACTTGGAATTATATGGAGCATTTTTCAACACAACTTTTGCAACTTCATCATTGTAAGTTGCAAAGAGTTTTATCAATTGAAGAAAATTGCCTTGATTTCTTGACCCGCTAATTTCATCATGCCTCTTAAAAGCACAAGCTTGAAGTGTTAACCAACGAACAATGTCAATTGATGTCTTGAGACGTATTAGATTCTTCAAATTTTATTCTGAGCTTTGCACTTGAAAATGATTCATAATATGTTGAACTTGATTCAACAAACCTAGACAAACTTTCATTGCATTGTTGTGTGGTGAGCAAGGATCCATCCCTATGTGTTTGAGAAAGGCACAACATTTCTCTGAGCAAGCTTTCATTGCATTGTTGTGGATATTGCCAAATTTAAGGGCGTTTTTCAGGGTCACGTTCTAAACATTTCTCAATGTCATCTTCGAAAATACTAGGAACTTTGGAAAGATGACTCTCATTTTCTTCAATTCTTAGATTCTCATAAATAGTTTCAGATGTAGAAGTTATAATTTTTTCATCTCTTTTACTCTCACAATTTTTTCTCTCGAAAAAAGAATCAATTATTTTACTCTTGGTCATTCTCAAAAACTTTTCTAATGCAAATAATTTTTTTTTTTAATAAATCAACAAATAGAAGCACTTGAACTGTCATTATGGTTACATTCTAAAACAAAGAGTTGCATTCTAAATCTAAAAAGTTGCATTATAGAACATGCAACCATTATTTATGTCTCTTTATTCTGAAATAGAAAAATTAGCAATTTAGAAAATAAAATCAGCAAACAGACAACCATCATTCTAAATATGTTGTATATCTTATTCAATAATTTAGGAAACATAAACAAACAAAGTCAGCAATAAACATCAATATCAGCACAAAAATAAGAAACAAAAATCAGCACAAACATTGTGTTCAAACACCTAGTTCAACAAATCAGGAAAATCAACAAAATCCAAACCTTTTGAGTTTTGACGATGAACGGTCAAGGCGAGCAAAGGCGAACGAGCTAAGTTTAGGCAAGGCAAGGCAGCAGTAGCGGTTCAAGACGGTAAGAAGACGACAGCGGCGCGACACATCAGAAGAGAGAGGAATAGAGAGCAGTGTGCAAGAGAGAGAAGATATGATTTACGGTTTAGGTATTATTGTAATTTTGTAATTTTAATAAGAGCATTTTGATCATTTTACCTATATCCATAATTTTGAGTAATTTTCGCCTCTCTTCTCCATTTTATCTTTTTTATATTTGTTTTCTACTCTCCATTTGAATTTATAATACTAATATAATAAAATTAATACAACAACATCTCTATATATATAAACTATGTGATATAAAAAGATAAACTAACGAATCAACAAACTCTAACACCTTAATTAGCAACTCAACTGTTAACTATTAACTATTTTTTAATTGTGAAATGTGTTAATTAATATGTGTATTTTGATAGGAGTGACACGATATTTAAACATACAAAAATTGATGCATTTTTTCAAGAAGAATTTTTTTATAAAGATAAAAATTATAAAATAGATATATTTTATTTGATTGAATGGTGTGATTTGTGAAAATTGTGTGACTTGTGAAAATTAAAATTCTAATTTTTTTTAACTTGTCTACTATGTAAGAATTGTGTGATATTTTAAAAAAAAAATTGACTTTTAAAAATTTCAATTATAATATTTCAGATAATACTTGTCGCTCCCCGGCTCCCCCAAATATTTTGTGCAAGATCCGCCACTGCATGTAGTATTCTAGGGACTGTTTAGTCGGTTCCTTCTAGTAAGACACACAGTTTCCCTATTCTCCAATGTATATAATTATGGAATTTACCTAAAATTTTCTGTTCTTGGAGTTGATTTTGAAGCTATCTCACTTCAATTTTGCAATTTTCACTTATAATTGACCAATTTTCAAGTTTCATCCTATTTGTTATTGTTGTAACAATGAATTTAGTCTTCTCCAAAACTAGGGTGTAACAAGTGGTGGATCCCAGACTCTAAATAAAGCAGTCTAAAATATGATAATACTTTCAGATTTTAGGAATGTTAATGATGAGGATTTATCTAAAATGAACTAATAAAAAATTAAAAATAAATAACATTTTAATTTAAGACTTTATAATAGTTTTTAATTTTAATTTGAATTGTAATAATTTTAGTTAAATAGAGTAAGTTCAAGATTGGTATAGAGAATTGGTTTTTGATTTATTTTAGGAATAAGTTAAATTATTTTTTAAAAAGTTCATATATATTTTTAATGAACTTTTTCATACATATTTATAATATTATAAAAAGTTCATCCACAATTTAAAAAAAAATTAAATTTTTGTGAAGGATTTTTTTTAAAATGTTCGAAATTTGATTTCGAAAAATTATTTAAAATTTTTATGTTAAATAAAAATTAAACATATTTTATTTCAACAAAGACTAAAAGTAATATCAAGATAATTTTATATATATATAGTTTTAAAAATTATATCCTATTGAAAAAAACAAAAAAGTAGTCATATGGCGGGAGGATGCGACCTCCTGAA